>PVHX01008758.1:0-81121 GCA_004024805.1 Geosciurus inauris
GAGACAGGGTCTCACTGAGTTGCTTAGCGCCTCGCCGTTGCTGAGGCTGGCTTTGAACTCGCGATTCCCCTGTCTCAGCCTCCCTAAGTGCTGGGATTACAGGCTTGAGCCACGGCGCCTGGCTGAACGTTTGTTTTCTTATGTCTGAGTGTTCTCATTTAAAAAACAAAAAAAAGCTTAAAACTATGCATGCTTGTGGGGAGATATATATTAATGGTATATAAGGGTCCAAATAACGATAGCTGAAGGTCAAGGTATAGTCACAAGTGAATATAGGTGAATGTCACCCTGGGATAAAGAAATGCCTCATAGGTAATGACTTGAGGGCTGGGTGAGGGCCCCTCACTTTTTCCAGCAGGTGTGACATTTCCAATACCCTGGTTTATAAACAGGCATACGTTCACTGATCAGCTGCAAGAAACTTTCCACAAATCTACAGCCTGTTCACCCACCTGGTCCAGGAAGCAGGGCAGGCTATAAGGGGTGGCTGAGTTGGGAACTGGGCCCAGCAAGGTGGAGGTGCTGGAGGAAGAGCAGGGGGATGAAAGGCTTTTGGAGACTGTGACACAGCCCTGGTTGAGAGTGGGCTGACCAGGCTCATACCACACAGGGCCCAAATGACAACTTTGGTACCAGGTGTTTGGGTGGCTCAGAAGATAAGCTGTGGGCAGCTTCTGCACAGGGAATGGAGCAGAGGGAGAGGTGTCCTCTCTGAAAAGCAGGGGACATATCCAGCCTAAGCTAAGCAATCTGTGAGTCAACACTGGGGACAGGACAAGTTTAGTCAAATAGAGCTGCAAACAGATAAGCTTTGAATGATCCAGATTTAGCTTCTGCACTTGGATTCGAAGAAACCAAAGCATAGGTCCACATAGTATCTGTGAGTCAAATCCATCTCATAACCCAGGACAAATGGGGAAGCAGAGGCAATGGCATTCTGCAATGTTCTCTCTGCCTAGTGGTCCCTTCTCCTTTGTGTTCCTGATGCAGGAAGTACATTATTATTTTCCTGAGCACCTATGCTAGAAACTTCAGAGGCAGCTCTGCTCCCTTCTTTCATAACGCCACACCTAGTCAAGTGCCAATTTGGTCAAATCTTTCTCCTGACTCTTGAATCTGTCCTTTCTTTTCCAACCCCTCCAGGTTAGGCCCTCGTTGTTTCTCCTTTATAATGGCTGCCTATTTAACAGAGATACTGCCTCTGATCTTGGGAGTCATGGCCAATATATTGTAGGATGCTCAGGTGCCATTTTTTTCTGATGACAGTGTAAAAGGTGCCTACTGGCATTGTGCAATGTGGCAATCTCATCAGGAAACAGCAGAATGTATTAGAAAGAGCACAGGTTTGGAGATAAGACAGTCCTAGATTTAAACCCTGATTTAGCCACATGCTGGCTCGGTGATCTCTAGACGGGCAGGCCTCTGAGCTGTCAGTTTATCTACTGGTAAAATGTGAATAAGAGCAGTGACCTTGCAGGGCTAATCCACAAAGGAGTCCTCAGGACATGAACCCTCTTCTCTCCAGTGCAATCCAACCTCTGTGCTGCAGGTGTTAAAAAAGGTGAGCTGCCCCCATCTTCCCTTCTCCTAATCACCAGCCAAAAGGGAAATATTTGGCTTAAGGGCCTTTCTCTCCTTCTCCTCTTCACTCTGCAAGAAACTAACCTTAGCTTCTTGTCAAATGAACAAAGTCATGCAAATTATTACTGCCATTTTACAGTTGCAGAACTGAGACCCAGAGCAGTGAAATAGGCCTCCCAAGGCCACCCTGCTGGTAAACAAGAGCTTCTAGATTTGAACCCAAGACTCATTGACTTCAAAGTCAGTGCTCTATGTTTGTTTGTTTATTTTTTTTGGTACCAGGGATTGAATCCAGGGTGCTTAACCACTGAGCCACATCCCCACACTTTGTATATTTTATATAGAGACAGGGTCTCACTATGTTGCGCAGGGCCTTGCTAAGTTGGTGAGGCTGGCTTTGAATTCATGATCCTCCTGCCTCAGCCTCCCTCTTGTGCTACTGGGAGCTCTATGTTCTTCTACCATTTACTCCTGATAGGAGTCAGTGGGACTGAGTTCTTTGGGCTGTGCTACAAAATAACCAGCAACAGTGAGGTCAAGCTGATTCCAGAGTACTCATGTGGACCTTACCACCAAGGAGAAGATTTTCAACTATGAAACAAACACTGGTGGTCTAAGTGAATAAAGCAATTATCATTCACTGAATCCCTCCATGAGAAGGTTCTAGTCACAAAGGGGCCTGGGGCTGAACCGTGACCTTGAGAACATGGGATAGCTGAGGTTTGCCTCATAGCATGTCCACCTCAGCGGAGAGAATCCAGAGAAGGAACAACAGTCAGCCCAAGTATGGTAGGTGGGGAGGAATCAGAAATAAATGCAGATACATGTGTGGCTAAGATGGTACAGAGAAGCAGGCAGTCACATGCAGCTCCGTGTACCTGGCCAGTTCTGCTGAGCATGGTTGTGGGGCCACAGCCATCCCTAGTAAACTCTCTGTGGTCACATTCTGGGCCACAGATGCTTCTCTGCTGGCCTGTGAACTCCTGACAGGTAGAGTGGGCTGTCTCACTCTTGGCCATATGTCTAGTACCTAGACAAAAATCAGTGAAACCCCAAACTACCTCTGGTTTAATTAAATGATTAGCATAATAATTATGCTGGGGAGAGTGGATATGGATTTGGAGTTGTAACATTTGAAATCATATCCTATCTGTTGCTATTTTGTCCTAGATTTTCCTTTCTGAAACCCCACATTTCAAAAACAAATCATTGGAGTTTTTTTTTCAATTTTTTTAATTTCTTCATTTCTATCTCTTTTAATTAGACAAGTTTTCTCATAAAATGGGGGAAGTGATGCTTCACAGTGATGTTGTGAAACGAAAGAAGGAAGGAAGGAAGGAAGGGAGGGAGGGAGGGAGGGAGGGAGGGAGGGAAAAAAGAAAGAAAGAAAGAAAGAAAGGCTCTGTGTTTCTGGAAGTAGGATATAGACTCCTTGAGTTATTAGTATTATTAGAAGTCACAATAAAATAGCTGAAGGAATTCATTTTTCATGCACTTCAGGCATCATTAACAGGCAATAATGAAGACAGGGTGGGCAGGGAACCTTCCTGAAACCTACTAAGTTCTGCTGCTCAGATGTCTCTCTTCTACACAAGGTCCTGGGCCCCAGTTGGCCCTGAAACCTTAATAGCTACCTCTTCCCAGGGCCACAGGCAAACTATAAAAGGCCTCATCCAGGTCTGGGGCTGTAGCTCAGTGACAGAGCGCTTGCCTAGCATGTATGAGGCACTGGGTTTAATTCTTAGCACTGTATATAAACAAATAAAATAAAGGTCTGTCGACAACTAAAAAAAGAAAAAAAGATTTAAATTATTATTAAAAGGTCTCATCCAATGCCTCTAGGGCCTCTGGGATGGCTCTCAGTTCTGCCACCTAGACCCAATTGGGTTGACCGTCCTTATTTGGAGCTTCTTCAATCCAGAACTGCTTTGATTTCTTAACAGTGGTGTGACAATCTCCTTAGCTCTCTTAACAGTGGGATTTCAAACAGTCCCTTTTGTCTCTGATGCTGTCACCCAAGCCTCACTCTTTGGTCCTCTCTGCTGCATGCTCAGCCTCTGTCCACTAAACTTACTGGGAGAGGAACTGGCAGCCTTATGTCACCCAATCAAGAGTAAGTAAACATCAATTCATATAATAACACCAACTGCTTCCATTGGGTGGCTCTATGTAGCTTGCAGGGAGCTTTTCCTATGTTGTTTTGGGTCCTCCTAGACACGCTTGGACAGGATAGGTTTTATCCATATTCCCATTTGGTAGAAAAAGAAACTGAGGTGCCTGGAAGCTAAGTGTCTTGCCCAAAGAGATGTGGGATTAAGATGCTGGTACTGGGGGGCTGAGGCTATGGCTCATGGGGCTGAGGCTATGGCTCAGCGGTTGAGCGCTTGCCTTGCATACGTGAGGCACTGGGTTCGATCCTCAGCACCACATAAAAATATATGAATAAAGCTATTGTGTCCATCTACAACTAAAAAAAATATTTTAAAAAAAAAAAAAGATGCTGGTACTGGCCAGGCATGGTGGCACATGCCTGTAATCCCAGAAGCTCGGGAGGCTGAGGCAGGAGGATCACAAGTTCAAATCAGTCTCAGCAAAAGCAAGGCGCTATGCAACTCAGTGAGACCTGGTCTCTAAATAAAAGACAAAATAGGGCTGGGGATATGGCTCAGTGGTCAAATGCCCCCTGAGTTCAATCCCCAGTACCAAAAAAAAAAAAAAAAAAAAGATGCCAGTACTGGCTAAAGGATCAGAGATTATCTTATTTTACCCTCCTTACTGCAGGCTCAGCACTGGGCTAGGACACCAGGAGATGGTGCTGAGCAAATGACCCTGTCACTGAGATTGTTGATGACTGACAACTTAAAATGTTTGCACCCCAGGAGTCCTGAGTTCTTAACCTATTATTATAAGCAAGAATGGTGGAAGGAACCCTTAAGATTATATCACTCCTCAGCTTGAGCTCTTTATCTTTCCCCATCAATCTGATCCTCTCTCTTAGTTCCCTTCTGTGAATGTCACCATTATTCACTAGTTTTTCAAGCTAGAATGCATCTTCTACTTCTTCCGTGCTCTCACCATCCACCTCTCCTGCCTGCATCCTTCATTCCTTGTTATTTGAGAACATTTTTATCCCTTTGCATCTCTTGAATCCATCCCCTGCCCTCCATCATCTCTACTGCCTGCACCTCAAATGGGTCCTCATCAGCTTGTTCCTAGACTACAGACCAATTGGTTTCCCTTCCTCTGGTCTTGCAATTCCCCAAGTTCTTTATGCTGCTGCTAGAAGAAAGTCTCTAAATTATAAACTTAAACATGAACCCCCACTCCCAATACTCCTTATTGTGTACAGGACAAAAGTAAACTCCCAAGCGGGGCAACAAATTATGATTCCTGTCCACCTTCTCCTCTGTCCCCACCTTGACCTCCTCCAGTACCCAAGTCAGGCAGAACTGGCGACTCAATTGTGCCACCATGTACACCAATTACCATTTCAAGCTTTATTCCCCCTCAGGAGTTTGTACAAAGTTAGCACTCCAGGCTTGGCTGCCATGGGAAGCAAATACACTCCTGTTATTGGCATCGACTCTGGGTCACAGACAGAAAAGTCAGTGTTATTGATTGAATGAATTTTGCAAGGAAGCATCTGTCAGCCTGTCCCTCATCTCACATGGGCATCCTGGTCCTCAGAACTCCTCAAGGCTCTTCTTTGTAGCTAAAGTCTTTTCACTTCTCTTTGGGTCCCACTACATGGCAGAAGACAGGGTCTAGACCACTGTCTCACAAGTCCTGCCTTAGCTTTTCTTAGGAAAGTCCTGAAACCAGCAGAAAGTCCGAATCTCCTGGGCACCTTTGCATGCTCCTCCCTCCAGAGTCCACCTAACTGTGTACCCCTCAGTCAATTTATCTGCATCAAAACCTGTGCTCTCTACAGGCTGGGAGATTGCTTTTTGTGTAATAGGTCTTTGAAGACAGTAGCAGCTGGGAGGCTAATTCATACCTTTCAGTAAATCTATTTAATGGGAGATTTGGTCCCAAACCTCCCAGTTCCTAGCTCTCTTGGATTCTTCTCCCTGCATGTTTCCTATTTAGTTACTTCCATGACCTGAACATGCATTTCTATTCTTCCCAGCAACTCTGTCCCTTCTCTGCTTTTCTCTCCCAATGTGAGTCCACAAACAGGACTTGAAAGGCAGATCACATTCTGTCTTGCTCATGGCTCTATCCCCTGTACGGCACACCTCACTTGTGCTTAGCAAGTGCTCAATGTACATTCATTAAACAAATTAATGTTCTCCAGCAAACACCCTTCAGGGTGGAAGCACCTTTACAAAGACTTCAGTCACTCGCTCCCACAAAGAGACAAGCATGGGCCAGGTGGAGAGCCCTCCCACCTCCCATGCAGCAGCTGTGACTGTCTTCGCTTTGTATTTAGAAGACTGTTCTGAGTCCTGGACACTAAATAAGTAGCTGTTAACTATGTAGTTAACTGTGCAGCTAAAACCTCTGTGAGTTAAACTGACATGAAAAATGGCGGACACCTTGTGCTCTCTCCCTTAGGCTAGGGAGAGTTACTGTTTTTCTGCAGGCTTGCTTCTTTCACCTGGCATTGATTCCTTACCTCTGAAATCTTCTGCACTAAGGATCCACTGATCAGACCTTCTGTCTACACCTCAGGAGCTAGACCTCCCCTTTTCCAGGTTCCAACACATTAGCCTCAGGCATGCAGAGACCCAAGCAAGGCTCCACCCTTCCCATCAGAGGAACAGGAGTTTAGGAAGATCAGTGACACTGTCGATCTCTGGCTCCTTAATGACTTTGCTTGTCCCATCCCTGAAGCAGTTTCACATGATGGGCTTTCCAGAAAGGCTGAGCATCTTGTAACTCTGGCATGCTCAAGGTCACTAGGCTTTCAGATGGGTTCCCATAGTGGGAGGAAATATACACAACAGATTCTTCGATCTTGGCCATGTTGGTTAGCCTCATGAATTCCTTTGTTCAACACAAATATGACTGTCTCCTTAGCACACATATCATGTGAGGCACTAGAACCCTGACAGTGAGAAAGCTTATACTCATGATGCTTATACTCATGATGAAGGGGGGCCAATCTTGTGCAAGAAGCACATACAAGATGGACCCCTCAACAAGAATTGCTGCAGATTTTCCTGAGCTCAGAACAGAGTGCAAGCTGAGACCTGAAAGATGAGGAGACAGGTAAAGAGGCAGGAAGAGGGACTTCCCAAGCTGAAACAACAGCATGTGCAGAGCCCAGGAGAGGGAGGGCTTTGACTCCAGGAACTGCAAGTCACTTGATCTGCCCTGGGTATGTGTGGTGATGGAGAACAGGTCAGGAGAAAGCCAAGAGGCAAGTTCACAAGAGGATGCATAAGTCATTGCAGGAGTCTGGGCTTTATCCTCAGGGTAATGGGGAATCATTGAAAGGTCTTAAGCAAGAGTGCAATATGATCAGGAGTGGTTTTAGAAAGATCTTAACTTTTGACCCAGATTAAAAAAAAAAAATCCAGCTGTGGAAATCACAGGAGAGGTGTTTACCACGTGACTTATGGCTAGAGGCTGCGGCAGGAGGGCAGGCACCATGTGTGCCACTGGGCTGTGAATGCCAGCTGTCAGTACTGCAAAGCCAGAGCTGGGGAAGCCTCTGATGGTGATTAATTGACACGGAGTGGAGCCTGACACTAAGGATGGAGAAGCTGGATTGCTTAATCATAACAGCACTTGCTCCTCCTAATGGTGCTTGTAATACAATAGCACTTATAATGTAATAATAATAATAATAATAATATGATTTGCCATCATGTCTTTTATTCTTATTCTCCCAATGCTTCCCAAACATTAAACACCCAACACTCCTTTCAGCAGGAACCAAATTCCTCAGGGAAGAGGGCCTCCCTAGTAGCTGTAGCAATCTCAAAAGGCCTCAGTTTCCCTCTCTGGTTCTCATTCTTCCTCAGAGGCCAAGAGATGTGCTCTCCCCAAAGCCCCACCCTGGCTGGCAGAGAGGATATGATCTATTGTGGGCATTATACGGGGAGGTGCTGATTTCCTGCCCCAGCTGTTTCTAATACCTGCTTCCTCGTCCCCTGCCTAAATGGCTCCTTGTCTAGTCTCTCACCAGGTGGTTGAGGGGAAAGTCAAAGAAATACAGTCGGGGCTGGGGTTATGGCGCAGTGGTAGCGTGCTTGCCTAGCACATGTGAGGCACTGGGTTCAATCCTCAGCACCACATAAAAAAAATAAAATAAAGATATCCTGTCCACCTACAACTAAAAAATAAATATTAAGAAGAATAAAAGCAATACAGTCACCTCCCTAGTTGGCATGTGTGATAGACAGAATTCTAAGTTGACCCCTAAGACACGCCCACTCCCCTGCAACACACACACACTTGCCCCCTCACGCAATATCCCCAGAACCTTGGCTATGTGATTGGCTTATGCCGCATAGAATGCTTGCTTTTAAAAAAGGAAATCATCCAAGGAGCCTGCCCTAAGCCTGTGGGTCCTTTAAATGCAGCATTTTCACTTACTGGTTGCAGGAGAGGAGGTCAAAGAGATTAAAAGGGCGGGAAGAAGGCACTAGAGCCTGTCCAGACGGAACAGTCATGGGGCAAATGCCCCCAAGCAGCCTCTAGATGCTGAGAGCTGCCCCTGGCCAAGAAACTGCAAGAAAATAGGGATTTCAGTCAAAGGGCCAACAAGGAAGTGAGTTCTGCTAATGACAGGAAGTGAGCTCACAAGAGGACCCTGCACACCAGATGACCCTATGGCTGGCCAGCACCTTAACTTCAGCCTGAGAAGAGCCTGTCACAAAGACCTGGACTTGTGACCGACAGAATTTGGAGCTGGTGAGTGATGCTGTTTGAAGCTGCTAACTTTGTGGTAACTTACAGCAGCATAGCAAGAGAAAACTGACACAGCCCAGAAAAGCCATAAAGATGGGTCTGATAAGGCAAGATGGGGGCTGGGAGGGAAAGGCAAATCCTCACATACACCACGTGATTGGAAAATCTTAGACAAGGCTCTCAAACTTCTCTGAGCCTCACTTTCCTGCTCTGTAGAACTGGAGCATCCACTTTGCATGGCTGAGGATTAAATATTTTGAATATAAATGCTAGTTATGGCGTCTGGCATGTTGCTACATTCAGAGCCAGGGGCGACTACTGTTGCCATTCCAGCTTGTGGAAATGGGTAGATTTTTATTAACACTCTCATGATTGTAGACAACTGGAAATTGCCGGATCGGTAGACAGAAAGGAAGGCCAAGGCTTCTCTTATTGAATTAATGGGTCTTCTAAATTTTTAACAACTTTGTGACAGACGCAAAGCAGTCTCCCCTTCTCCACAAGCTCTACCAGACAGTGTCCTAGGCAGTCAAAGGGGACATTTTCATTATGTTTCCAGAGATATTAAAGCAGAGCGGTCCCCAGGGCCCAGTTCTTATTTCAATTTGATTTATTTCCCATGCACAGCCTGATGTACCCAGTCACCAACACACAGGCACAGAAGAAACGAATGTGTGTGTGTGTGACAGAGAGAGAGAGAGAGAGAGAGAGAGGACAGAGGAGCTGATAAAAGGAGCAAGTTTCCATTGTGATTAAATGAATAAAACACAAATATCTCAAACTCGGTTCTGGGATCCCCATGGGACCTGTCTTCAGTGTCATGCAGTTTGTCAAACATCAGCAGAAGGGTTTTCTGATAATGGGCTCCTCCCACGTGAGGAAGGGTTTCTTCGCCTCCACCAGGGTCTCCTCCATCGAAGGCTTCTCAGCTTTCTTTGATTTTCCTGGCAATACTCTTTCTGTCCTCACACCCCTGCCCTGCATGCTTAGGAGTCAGGTGGCTTTGGGAACTCCTGCCTCACCTTGGTAACCAGAGGCCCACGTGCTGGCTCCTGCTCCCTCACCCAAGCCCCAGGATGAGGCCTAATTGGTTCATTTCTATTTCCAATGATTCCACAGCCCTGGGGCCGGTGCCTGGTTTTCCCCAGGATCATGGACAATGGTGCCTCATCCCTCACCTTGGGGTGTTCTGATTCATTAGTCCCCATTAACACTCACTCTTGTAATGAAGAGAGCAGATGAAGGGACCAAACAGAATATCTCAAATAGGGCAGTGCATGGGGAGATTCCCACGCAACTTGGGGTGATTCTTTTTGGTCACCTGGGCTTGCCAAGAGTGGGGTCTCATCTCTGAGACCTTTTCCTGTCCCCTGAGCAGCCATATTCCTGCTAACCAAATAAGGCAGTGACTTGATCCAAATGTCCCCTGATCCTGAACCCTGTACCAGGTACTATCAGAATGAGGGGAGGGAACACTTCAGCAGTTTTGAGGAAAGAGTGGCCATCTGTAAATGTTGGCAATAAGAAAGGTGGACAGAGGGTTGGCCCAAGGTAGCCCAAGGCTGCAACTGAAGTGAATCCACCCCACCTGGCATCTTAGAGCTGGGTCTGTACCATGTCCATGTCCTCTGCTCCGCTCAAGGCTACCACAGTGCTACACAGTATTCCTCGTCCGGGAAGGAGGCCCTTCTTCCTCAGGCTCAGCATTAGAAAGCCCCATGGTCAGGGACAGGGGCAGACTCTCAGTTTGTAGAATGGAGCTTCCCTGTCAGACACTAATGAGTGGCTGATGCCATGAGAAAGCAGGGTCATTTCACTTCTGCGACGGGCAGATCTCCCTGCTCTTTCCCTAGGCACGGAGGGCTTATGTTCTCTTTTAGGTCAGTGGTGCTCATCGCCTTGGCTGGGCACAACTGTTGGTAGCTATCTAATTGGTAACCCCTTGGCCTGGGATTTGTGGCAACTGGTCTGAAATGGACATTGTGACAAGCTACCACCAACCCAAAGGTTCACTTAGGACTCATACTTTTCCTTTTCCTGCCTTACACAGGACAGGAAAGTTAGCTACCTGTGTGGAGCTGTGTGAAGGCTCTAAAAGGTTCTTCTCACATCCCAAACACCTTTATCACCAGCACCACATTTTCCCACACTATTAAAGCCTTGCTTAAAATGCAAATATTGCCTGGGGTGGGTGAGATGCCCTGCCCCTCCCCACTCCCCACCTGGTTAACTACTATGGATTCTTTCAGGCCGACTGAGTGAGGCCTCCTCAGGAAGTCTATAAGCCTTACAAGCTAGTCCAAAGGCTCTTCTTTGGTGGCCCCATAAGACCTGTGCTATGAGTCCTTATCATTTTATTGAACCCATAAACTTACAATAATCTATTTGTATTCTCCTGCAGTTTGATTCCCCAACACATAGAACAGTAGGTGCTCAATTAATGTCGATCCTGTGAATGTGTGGGTCGTGCGTGAGGAGACCTCTTGTCTCTGTTGAGAGAGTTTAAGCCCCTCACTTCCTCTTTTCAGGTTTAGTTGGATGCTCTCAATGATTCAAAAAAAAAAAAATCCATGCTGTCACCAGCCATTAACACCTTGGCATGGATTGTATTTTCAGATCAGGGAGGCCTGTCATTCATCAGGGCTGTGAGGAGGGAGTAGGGATATGGAACCAGGACTGGTATTTCTGGAAAGGGGCAGTGAGAGATCAAGACACCTCACAAGACTGGGGCACTTGCTCCCCAGGGCATCTGGGGAGCAAGAAGGGATGAGCAAGCCAGACAAAGACACTGAAACTCCATGACAGGAAAGTCACCTGCTTCAGTGGAACTTGGGCTGAGCAGGAAAATTCATCCAGATGGTTATCCGCAGGCTCAACTGGATTTCAGAGCTGAAAGATCTTTGAAGATTGTCTAACTTATTCCCAGAGGTTATAGGGCTTATCCAAGGTCACACAGGGAGACAGCCAAGACAAGACCTCTGTTGATGCCAACTCCAACGTTAGGCTACCATCTGAGCAGAACCTTCCTTTGCAGGCTCTGGCCACCCCCTCTCCATCATACACCTTGCTCAAGCCACCACAGACACCTAACTTACTGTGTCCACTGTCACTCTCCCTTTCTCATTTCAAACCCATCCTTCCACTAAGAAGTGGTGTGTGAGCTGGGCCAGGTGGTGCATGCCTATAATCCAAGCTACTCAGAAAACAGAGGCAGGACGATTGCAAGTTAGTGGTCAGCCTGGGCAACTTAGTGAGATGCTGTCTCAAAATAAAATAAAAAAACTGGGCTGGGGATGTATCTCAGTGGTAGAGCACTTGCCTAGCATGCACAAGACCCTGGGTTCAATTCCCAGTACCACTAAACAAATAAGCAGCTGTATATGTACATCTCTATCCAAGCTCCCTGAGAAGCACTAAATGCTACTTCCTTTGGGCCTCCGCACCTGTGTTGTGTGACAGAGGCTTCACGGAGACACATCCTGTTGGACCACATCAGACTGGTCCTTGCATTCCCCACCACACAGCAGGCACTTAATAGGCATTTGCTGAGTAAGTGTAGTTGATTTCAGCAGGGAATTTTCCACAGGGAGGTTGTTTAATCACGGCTGGCTCATCATTTTATAATCCTATCACTTAGGCCAGGGGGCTTCAAGCTGTTAGCCACCATTTCCCCAAATGCAAATGCAAAGCAATAAAACTCAGTCAAAGCCTGTGAACCCCTTTTGGATTCTCTCTGCCATTTCTCCTTCTGAACGCTCCCACATTTCCCAAGAAGCTAGCTCAGAGAAACACACAGAGGGTTAGCAGTTTCGGAGAGCAGCGTGTTGGAGTCAGAGTTTCTCCTTAGGATGCCATTATGCTCATGAATGCCTGGGAGATATTTGTCCCTGCCAGCCCTGTCACCTCTTGGTTCACATTTGGTGGGGGTGGGACTTTGGCAGCTCACATGGACACATGGGGAGCTTTCACTTCATTGCTCGGTTCCTAGTTGCACTAAAAACATATTTATTCACCAGAGCGTACTGTAGTATGCAGAGTGGCTCTCCTAAAAGGTTCAATAAAGCTGAAATATGTGGATACTCTTAATAATTTTACAATAAACTACACTTTAAAATCAATTGCTCTGGCACTAGGAAGTTGCCCAACGGATGGACTGTAGCTTTTGGCTGTGTGTGTGTGTGTGTGTGTGTGTGTGTGTATGTGTGTGTAGGGATGTACAAATGTGTGTGTTACTCTTTCAGTGAAAGAGTGAACAATATGGGGAAAGGCTCAAACATTCCAGGGACTATGGGTCCAACTGGTTGAGAGGCCAATTTTGGAATCTTTCTGATAACAGCTTTGGAGCTTTGAAAGCTAGAGGCAGTCAGTCAGGAAACAAGTCTAAGGGTGGAAATACTCAACGGGGAAGTTGGAAAAAAGAGAAGGAAGGGAAATATTTACTAGCGATCCGCTGAAGATTAAAAAGTTTCCATGTTCTTCACAAAATGATGTTAAGAGATAAGCATTATTTTCCCCATGTTACAAAAAGAGTTGCCACACACACATCTATGTCTACAGGTTCCTCTCTGATCCGATGCCCTGGCTGCTTCCATTGAACCATATCCTCAGGGTCAGCACAGCACAGGCATAAAGTCGACTGACCTCATATGCCCCAGTGTGGGGAGAGGGGACCGATTAATTTCATAATAACCTGTAAAACCTGAGGGAGAGGTTTTGTTTTGAAGACCTTTTGGATCTGGCTCCATGAGTCCAGTACCAGGTTCTGCTCTCAAGGGGCCCACTTGACCGAGGCTGACCAGGGCATACATAGATGGGCAGCAGAGAAAGCAGCTCCCAGTTACAGAGAGGCCACTCAGCACGGTCAGCTTGACTGCCCTTGCATTCTTCTTCCCCTTTCCACCTCAGTGGTCATTCTTAGTGCCAACATTGGGTCTCAGGTTTTGACATTACCTGCACTAAGTGGAGTCCTGAAACCCTGGCTCTCAGATCCTGAAATAAACACCTGCGTGGTCCTGCATACTCCTTCAGATCTGTCCAGCACAGAAGGGGAGGAGGGGCATCCCAGACTGAGTTGCTACCAGTCACTGTGTGGGCTATGAAGTGTCAAGGCATCCTGGGAACAGGGAGCTGGGGCCAGCTCTGCCTGTCTGGCTACAGACAACCCACCAGGCTCTTTTGTGTTAGAGGCTTCATCAAGGTAAGCTGAATTCCCATCAAATGCTAGGAGATGAGCTATCTTACCTGACCAGCCACCTCTGCCCGCCTCCACAAACTTGCAATGTAATGAAATGCTCCATTCTTTCATTCATTCAATAAATATTTATTGAGCACGTATTTTGCTTCTCTAGGATACTGGAGTTACAAGACAGACTTGATCCTGCCTTTAGGAAGCTCAGAGTATGAAGGAGGGAGAAAAAAAGAAAGAATTCCCACAGGAAAGAAATGCCACAAAATATAGAACACAAGTTGCTATGAGAGTATATGACAGCAGACTCAATCTAGCCGGGTGTCAGAGGAGATATCCTGGGGAAAATGACATTTAAATAAAACCTGAAATGTGGGTAGGGCTGGAAAAGAGAAGGAGAGGGGGGGCGGTAGCATCCCCACTTTCTCCTGGAATCAATTGCTGATTCTTCCTCTGCTGCCCCAGCTCCCCTTTCTGTAATAATTTTAGCAATTTCAATTACTTATGACTAATCTGTGATAAAACCCTTGGAAAAATAAACACAAGCTCATGTCTGCTTGATAATAAAATGAATGCAGAGGAGGAAGATTGACTGAATATGTCCATTCTGCTTAAACAAAATTGAGACTGAGCATGGGGGTGGGTGGCAGGGGAGTTGGGGGACATTACTGCAGGGCTTGCTGGGACCTGGCTTGAGTTTGTGAATCCAAGTAGCTGTTTGGTGAACAGAAACTGCTTCCATGGGTCATGTGGACCCTCCAATTCAATGGGTCATTCTCCCAAATCTCCAGGGGACATTCCCAGCCCCACGGAGTTGTGAATTAGAATGCTCCCAACCACTTGTAGGACAAAACAAGTCCAAGGTTGGAAAGATCCACAGACATCACCTAAAGCAACCTCAGAATGTATAGGCGAAGAACTGAAGCCCAGCAAGGAGAAGTGGCTTGCATAGTCAAAGGCAGTGGAGTGGCATGGTTAAAGCTAACTGCCTGGGTTCGTGATCTGGCTCCACTACCCTAAATAAGACATGATGGCTTTCTAAGTCTCAGCCTGCTCATCTCTAAAATGAGGATAAATGGTGCCCTTTGCTAGAGTTGGCATGAGGCTTAAATGAAAAAATAACTATGAAGCACTTATTACAGAGCTTCACACAGAGAAGTTTTTCAGTAAATATCATCGATTGCAATTATTGTGTTACCCAGCGTTAGTGTCAGGGCTGAACCTTTAAGCCACTGCCGGTCCAGGGCTTTTGTCTCTGTGACAAGGCCTCCATCAGAGTGACCCTTTCCTTTGCCTTCCAAAAGGGCACACTCAGTACTCTGCTTCTTCTCTCTCCATTCCCCAAGAGAAAAACTCTGAGATGCCACTGTCTCTATATGTACCTCACAAACGGCAGCCTACCCTCCAGTGTGGGAGGTGTTGTCAGGAACTAGGGGTTCTGTTGGTAATGGCAGGCAGCTCCCCATGCTTCCAGAGAGGCCAGAAGCAGCCAGTGGCTCGGAGATCCCAAGTTTCCTGCTTCCAATGCCCAATTATGTTGCACTTTTAACTGACATCCCATGACTTCTGACCTTTACCCTTAGATCTCTGCATTTCTCCCTGTCAAGGTGACAGCTCCTTCCTGTGGTACAGAGCCCATCAGCACTCTCTGACAATAGATTAGGGCAATTTTATCTTTTCTATTAGGCAGTGATTGCAACTCTCCCTGGGTTCATTAGTCGGTAATCCCTCCAGATTTATGAGCTCAAAACAAGCTTCCTCACTTCCTTCTCCACCTCTTCTCTTCAGAAAGCACTAGCTGCCTTTGCTGTCTCAGTAGCAGATAGGGCTTTGACCAAAGGCTCTTAATTCTTTGTGTCCTCTATTCACACTTCCATCAGTCTTGTGGAACAAAGGTTCCCCCAGCCAAACCCAGAGGCCAATTGGAGGACAGAGACTCCCTTCCAGACTACAGAGCAGAGCAAGCTCAGAGCATCTATAACTGCCCTATGTACCACTCAGAGAGAACACTCTGGGCACAGATTCTTTTGGTTATAAGGAAGTGGACCCCTTTTCACTAAGTGCAAATCTCCATTTATAGGATCAGTTATCCTCTAAACAGGCAAGCCAGGGCTTACGTGCCAACTGCTTTTCTAGCATATGTGAAAGGGATGTGTGATGATGACTGATGAGCATCATACAGAGATTGCTTCCTGATCACCAAGCTCATTTCCTCTTTTCCCTGGGCACACAGCTGGACTACATTTCCTAGTTGCCCTTGCAGGTAGGTGTGACCATGTAATGATTTCTAGCCAATAGAATGGTGAGAAATATGCACCACTTCCAGGCCTGATCCATAAACCCTCCTGTGCGGGATCCTCCATGTTTCTTTCCACCCCTAGTCTCTAAGAGGACACACGTATAAGGTAGAAGATGCCTGGGACCTCGAAAGAACTTAGGGAAGCTTACCTATTTATCAGGAACACCTTTCTGGGTCTTCAATTAAGTGATAAATACACAGTTGGTCCTCATTATCTGTGAGTTCCATACCCATGGATTCAACCAAATGTAGATTGAAAATATTTCGGGAAAAATGAAACTGACAGAGAGAAATCCACATACATATAGTCAGCTGGTCCTTAACAAAGATGCCAAAGGCATACATTGGAGAAAAGTCAGCCTTTTAAACAAATTATGCTGGGAAAAAATGGATATTAATATGTAGAAGAATGGAAGTAAATCCCTACCTCTCACCCTGCACAAAAATCAACTCAAAGGGAGTCAAAGACCTAGGAATTAGACCAGAAGCAGTGGGACTACTAGAAGAAAATACAGGGGCAACACGTTGGCACAGGCACTGACTTCCTTAATAAGACTCCTAAAGCTCAAGAAATGAGCTAAGAATCAATAGGTGGAATAGCATTACATTTAAGGGCTTCTGCACGGCAAAGGAAACAAAAGTGTGAATGGGGAGCCCACAGAATGGAAGAAAATCAGTACTCAGAAAACCTAACACAAAAAAAAGGAAGAAAAAAGACGTTTCTCAAATGAAGACATACAAATGGCCAACAAATATATGAAAAAAGTTAAATATCCTTAGCAAACATGGGGATGCAAATAAAAAATACACTGAGATTTCATTTTACCCAGTTAGAATGGCAATCTTCAAGAGTACAAATATCAATAATTGCTGGTGAGGATGTAGGAAGAAGTACACTTATATATTGTTGGTAGGGATGCAAATTAATACAACCACTTTGGAAAGCACTATGGAGATTTCCCAAAAGACTGGAAATAAAATCACCATAGGACCCAGCTATCACTACTCCTTGCTATTTATCCAAAACAATTAAAATCAGCATATTATAGTGTTATATGAATACCCACGTTTATAGCAGCACAATCCACAATAGCCAAGTTGTGGAACCAACCTAGGTTTCCATCAGTAGACAAATGAATAAAGAAAATGTGGAATATATACACAATGGAGTTCTACTCAGCCATGAAAAGAATGAAACTAAGTCATTTCCAGTAAATGGATGGAAATGGAGAACATCATGCTAAGTGAAATAAGTCAGATTCAGAAAGTCAAGGGCTGAATATTTTCTCTCATATGTGGAAGCTAAACAGAAAAAAGGAATGAAAAAGGGGATTCTTTTTAATAGAAGGGGAGTCAGTAGAGTAGAGGTGGGAGACTTAGGGGGAGGGAGAAGGGAAAGGACCAGGGAGTGAAGTTGACCTAATTACACAAGGCACATGTCTGAATATGCCACAGTGCATTCCAATCTTATGTGTAACTATAACGCATGGATTAAAATGAATAAACAAATGAATAAATGAATAAAAGGAAGATGAATAGAGTAAAGGGAGGGGATCCGGAGGAGGGAAAAAAGAGGGGAGAGAAGGAAGTTGTACTTGGCATGGAAACAGAGAAAACTACATTACATGCATTTCTGAAATGTCAAAATGAGCTCCATCATTACTTATAACTATAAATTAATACATAAATAAATGAATGATATATATATTTATTCATATATTTAATATATTCATATATATGTTTCATATATATGAATAAATATATACAAATACATGAATGAATAAATAAAAAATTTAAACATTTAAAAATATTTTTTGAGTTGTTAATAGACCTTTATTTATTTATATGCAGTGCTGAGAATCAGACCTAGTGCCTCACACATGCTAGGCAAGTGCTCTACCATTGAGCTATAACTCCAGCCCCAGTAAATACATTTTTAAAGTTGGGTCTGTACTGACTTTTTTTTGTCATTATTCCCTAAACAATATGGTCACTATATAGCATTTATATTATATTAAGAATTATAATCTAAGAGTAGATTTAAAGTACATGGGAGTAAATACCATGCCATTTTCTATCTGTAGATTATCATCTGTAGGGCATTCTGGAACCAGTCCCCCACAGACATGGAGGCGTGACTGTACCTCCATTGTGGGAAGCTTTGAGATTTGGGGGTGGATCAATCATAGCAGCTAGCACAGACACTGTGTTATCAATAATTAATTTTTAATTCTTACCAAGGGTTTTTAAAGATGGAGATTATTATTCCCATTTTACTCTGAGGAAACTGAAGCCCAAGGGACATGTGGCTCCTGAGCTCCTGAACGATTTTCACCAGCTTTGAATGACTGAAAGGACTGGGGTTTTATACATCGGCTCTTTCCTCTCATCATGGAGCTTCTTAATCAGCAGCCTCCTCAACCATAGCCAGGTGGTCTTGCTTCTGCCAATTTGCAAACTCCAAAAAGAAACAAGAAACATACCTGACCATATCACACCCCTCGGGATGGATGTTATTTAAAAAATGAGAAGTAGCAAGCATTGGCAAGGTTGTAGTGAAACTCAAACCTTCCTCTGGTGGGGATGAAAAATGGTGCAGTCATTTTAGATACCAATTTGGTGGTTCCTCAATAAATTAAACATACAATGACTGTATGATCCAGCCATTCCCCTCCTAGGCATCTACCCCTGAGGGTTTAAAGCAGGAACTTGAACAGATGTTTGTACATCCATGTTCATAGCAGCATTATTCACAATAGACAAAAGGTAGAAGCAACCCAGTGTCTACCGATGGATTAATACACAAACAAAATACGGTCTATAGACACAATGATATCTTATTCAGCTTTAAGAAGGCAGGAAATTTTGACACACGGATCCACCTCAAAGATAATACTATAAGTAAAATAAGCCAGCCACAAAAGGATAAATATTGTATAATTCCATTTATAAGAAGTGCATGGCCAAATTCACAGAGATAGAAAGCGGAATGGTGGTTCCGGCAGCCGGGAGGAGGAGGGAATGGGGAGAACCTGTTTAATAGGTAGAGTTCCAGTCTGGGAAGATAAGAACTATTCTGGAGATGGATGGTGTTGATGGTCGCATAGAAATGTAAATATACTTCATCCACTGAAAGGCATACTAAAAAAACATTGGTTAAAATAGTAAATTTTGCCATATATATTTTTTATCACAATACAAATAACTTTTAAAAATGTAATGAAATTTTGATACATACTATGACAGAGATGAACCTAGAAAATGTGATAAGTGGAATAAACGAGACACAAAAGGAGAAATATCACATGACTCTGCTTATAAAAGGGGCCTAAACTAGGCAAACTCCAGAGAAAAGGATAAAAAACCAGAGTTTGACAGGGGCTAGAGAAGAGGGTGTGGGACACTATTGGTTAACAGTTTCTTTAGGTTGAGGGAAAAACTTGTAAGTAGCCAGTGCTGTGGACACACCTCTAATTCTAGCAGCTTGGGAGGCTGAGGCAGGAGGATTACAAGTTCAAAGCCAGCCTCAGCAATGCAGTGAGGCCCTAAGCAACTTAGTGAGACCCTATCTCAAAATACAAAATAAAAAGAGCTGGGGGTGTGGCTCAGTGGTTAAGCATTCCTGAGTTCAATCCCTAGTGAGGGAGGGAGAGAGGGAAGAAGGAAGGAAGGGAGGAAGAAAGGAAGAGAAAGAAAGAAACTTAGAAATAGATAGTGGTAATAGCTGTATTAATGCCATGGAAATGTAAACTCAAAAATGGTTAAAATGGGCCGGGTATGGTGGTGCACGACTGTAATCCCAACCAACAGTTTGGGAGGCTGAGACAGGAGAATCGCGAGCTCAAAGCCAGCCTCAGCAATGGCAAGGCACTAAGCAATTCATTGAGACCCTGTCTCTACATAAAACACAAAATAGGGCTGGGGATGTGGCTCAGTGGTCGAGTACCCCTGAGTTCAATCCCTGGGAAGGAAGGAAGGAAGGAAGGAAGGAAGGAAGGAAGGAAGGAAGGAAGGAAGGAAGGAAGGAAGGAAGGAAGGAAGGGAGGAGTGGTTAAAATGGCAATTTTGAGGAGAGAGGGAAGGAGGAAGGAAGGGCGGGATGAAAGGAGGGAAGGGCTGACTGATCTCTGGATGAGGGCAGGAACCAGTTCTCAGAGTTGCACATGCATCGCTGCCCTTTGTGACATGGTGCAGTAATTTGGTTTGCCTTACTTGGTCCCCTATTTGGTCTATGTCTCACATGGGCCTAAACTCTTGTCCTGTTCCCTTGGTCTGCCAGCCAGTCCTTGCATCCTCCTACTCCCTCTCTGTAGGCCTGACCTTTGGCCAAGTGCACATCTGGGCTTTCAATTTGCCTTTCAAGTTCTTAACTTTAAAAAACAATCCTCCTTTACTAAACTCATACTGTGAGCCAATTGCTGCGTGTACATTATCTCCCAAGGAAGGTACTATTAGTATCCATTTACAGAAGATGTCACCAAGACTCAGAGAGGTTAAATAACTTACACAGGATCACATGGCTGATATATTCAAACTGGAATTTTAAGTCCCATCTACCTAATGCTGAGGCCCATGCCTATTTTAGTTCTCAAAAAAACTATTCTGGGGGAAAAAAAAAAAAATAT
Source organism: Geosciurus inauris (assembly GCA_004024805.1). NCBI lineage: Eukaryota > Metazoa > Chordata > Mammalia > Rodentia > Sciuridae > Geosciurus > Geosciurus inauris. The sequence goes on from PVHX01008758.1 coordinate 20,552, forward strand.
ATATATATATATATATATATACACACACACACACAGTTATTCTGACAACCCACTGCATCACTGTGGGAGAATTCAGAGAGATGGGTCATGATGGAGATTCCCTAAGAAATTCAGAGAAGGAATAAATGAGAACCAAGGCCCAGGTGGCATCTGTGTTTGGGGGACAGAGCCGGATAAATGCAAAAGATAACTCACTGCCCTCTATGAAGCACCTCCTTCTCTAGTTCAAAATTCAGTAAGTGGAACAGTGTATCACTCTTGCTACCACCCGACTCTTCCAGAAAGCCAAGGCAGTAATGAGAAGCTTCTAGAATATTCTCTTATTGATTTTTTTTGCAATGTTTCTGCTTCAGTTTTCTTGACTATTATTCAACCAGCATCACTCATATAATTAATTCTCTGATTTTCCCCCTTGCAAACTCACAAACTATGAAATACCCATTAATTCCAAGTTCAAAGAACTCTCAGACTAAGGCATCTCTTGGAGCTTCTCAGCTCCACACCCACCTGAAAAGGAAGAAAGTCCTTTGAAAGCTGGAAGTATCATAGTGCTATGTTTAAAAACAGCGCTTTAGAAGCATATAGTACTTTATGATTTGTGACACATTTTTACTTAGAGAATTCCAGTGAAGCCTCACAATAACCTTTAAGGTTGTTATACCCACTTTAGAAATGTGAAAACTGGGGCTCTAAGAGCAGAATTGACTCTTTTGGGGAGAACAGGGCAGAGTGGGGACTTGACCGTGAGTCCCCTGACATCACAGGCCAGTGCTTCTTCCTCTAGATAACATCACGCCAGTGTTCCCATCACGTCAGAGCAGGTGGAATGGCGTCTTCTTAAAGTCTAAGCCAACTTAAAAATGAAGGACATCCCATAATTTGCAACAACATGAATGCACCTAGAAGACATTGTATTCAGTGAAATAAGCCAGACACAGTGCTATAGGTTTGGTCTGGGATGTCCCTCACAGGACCATGTGTTAAATGCTTGTTCCCCAGCCCATGGCATTATTTGGAGGTGGTGGAACCTTTAAGAAGTAGGGCCCACCCAGCACTTAGGGAGGCTGAGGCAGGAGAATCGTGAGTTCAAAGCCAGCCTCAGCAAGGGCGAGGCGCTAAGCAACTCAGTGAGACCCTGTCTCTACATAAAACACAAAATAGGGCTGGAGACGTGGCTCAGTGGTCGAGTGCCCCTGAGTTCAATCCCCGGTACCAAAAAAAAAAAAAAGAAGAAGAAGTAGGGCCCAGTGAGAAGGCATGCCCTTGAAGAGGCTCATGGGCTTCTGGTCTTTTTCTTCAATCCTCTCAATTTCCAGCCCTGAGGTGAGCAGACTTCCACCACTATGTGCTCCTGCCATGATGCACTGTGCTGACACAAGCACAAGACAAGGGGCCAACCAATCACAGACTGAGAGTCCAAATAAACCTTTCCTCTTTTTAAGTTTATTTATCTCTGGTGTTCATTCCAGTAACAGAATACTAACAAATAGAACGTGATCTCATTTATATGTAATCTTTATTTTTCTTTTTTTGGCACCGGGGATTGAACTCAGGGGCACTCGACCACTGAGCCACATCCCCAGCCCTATTTTGTGTTTTATGTAGAGACAGGGTCTCACTGAGTTGCTTAGCACCTCGCCGTTGCTGAGGCTGGTTTTGACTTGTGATTCTCCTGTCTCAGCCTCCCAAAGTGCTGGGATTACAGGCGTGTGACATCATGCCCAGTTTACATGTAATCTTAAAAAGTCAAATTCATAGAAACAGAGAGTAGAAGGGTGTTTACCCAGGGCTTTGGGATGGGAGAATTGGAGACATATTGATCAAAGGACATAAAATTTCAGCTAGGAGCAATGAGTTCTAGAGAACTATTGTATATCATAATGACTATTGCTAATACTTAAAAATTGCTATGAGGATGGAATTTAAATGTTAACATCACAAAAAAGTATGTGAAAGTAATACATATATGCTAATTAGCTCAATGAAGCCATTCCATAGTGTATACATATATCAAAAAATCATGTTGTATACTATAGAGATATAGTTTTTATTTGATAATTAAAATACAATTTAATTTTAAAAACAGAAAAAAAAGTCTAAGCCAAGCTTCGCCATCTGATTTCTGATTCTCCTCCAAACCACTGGTCCTTCCTTCCATCTGCCAAGCAACTTGGTGACTACTGGCTGCAGGGCTTTGCTCTCCTCTGCTGCAGCTGCCTGGTGCTGGGAGGGAGCCGCCCTGGCAGGCTAGCACAGCACCGCAGACCCTGGCCTGCCTTTTGTTCCTCCTCCCCTCCGTCTCCCAGGCTCCCCAAATGGAACCCAACTGTACTTTAATCTCTCTTTACTCTTCTGCCAACTTGCCCAGGCTGCCCCAAAGGCCTCCTTACTTGAAGCAAATGCTTTTGCATTGCTCTAGGAATAGCCTAATCCTTGTCTCCCCTTTTACATGTTAATGCTCTGATTTACAGCAGCAGTGTTAGAAAAAAATAAAAAACCACAAACAAGGCCTTCGTTCTGTTTTATGTTTTGGGGTGTGAGAGTGGGCCTCAGGGGTGCTGGTGAGGATCTATTTCTGGATATGAGAGATGCTTACACAGGTGTGCTCCTTAGAGAAAGTTATTTGCACCATGTACATATAACAAGCATGGTCTTCTAAATGCATGCCAGACTTGGATCAACAATCCCAACCACAGCACAGGCAGTTTGGAGACAGTGTTGAACCAGCCATTTATTCTCGAGTTCAAGCAAAGGGGAACTCTCTGGCAAGCCTCTAAGGTCTCTTTCAACTCTGAGAGCAAAGGCCTGTTGTATGCTTCAAGGTTAATAGTCCACAAAAGCCCAAGAAATGGCTGCTCATGGCCACCTACAGCTAGGAGAGAATAAGGATCTCTGAGTCCAAGCCCGTCTCTGCAGGTAGGCATCTCCTAAACATCTCAGGGAGATTTGGTCCTTATGTCCAAGGAGGGAGACCACACCATCTCTTAAATTACCCTCTTGCACATTTTCAGCAAGAAAGTCTTTGCTTCTTGGTAAGCTTATTCTTTTTAAAGTTGAAAACACCAAGCTGTGAGGTTGAATTCTGCGGGGCTATTTCAACTAATTGATATCTGCCTTAAATCCTCTGATTTCAAAATTATAACGGCTCAGTGATGCAGGCATTCACACCTCCAGTTAGTTGATAAGGACACCTAAGCTCAGTGCTTTGCTGAAGGGTACAGGGTAGTATTTGGAAAAGCCTGATTTAGTAAAATTTCTACAGATCTCAGCTTTCTTATCTACAAAATAAGGGGATTTGGATGATTGCTTCTAGAGGTCCATCCAATTAAACCACTTTAAGACATGTATACTTTTTGCGCCTTGGAGTTGTTATTTCTGAGTTATCATGGGGAGCTGGTGACGTAGAGACTGAACAGCAGGTCCATAACTGAATCTACAAGCAAGACTCGTCCATCATGCTACAGCCCAAGGTATCAGTGTTAAGTAGCTAGAGGCACTCAAATGGAGGCATTAAAGTCCCCAAATTTCCATTCTCCCTCCCAAGGCTAAGAATCATTGGAATGAGAGTCCCACTGAGCTCTTGGACCCCCATGTTTCCAGGATGCCCTGGCTTTGATTGGCTTCTGCTCCTCTATCTCTGTTTCTCCACTTATTCCCCATTTCCTAGGCTTCATCCCATCAGGTCCCACTAACCCCGACCACTAACAACTTTCTATAACAAAGAGGTGAGGTGTGAAAACATCTTACCAGATTAGTGAAGATATACGTATAATAGGCTGACACCATCCCTAGTTCAGCTGCCTGCAAATCAAAGAGAAGGAGATTAGAGAAGAAAACAAAAACTCATTGGAAGCAAATGAGCAGAAAGGGCACCAAGTATCTGTCCTTTGGCCACCACCCTGCAGCACCAGGCATAGCAGGACATCTTGATTGGTTCTTATGTTACCCTGGATCTTGGAGGATGGAACACAGAAACCCTAGCCTCTAAAGGAGGGTCTCCCCACTTCCACTCCCCCACCCTGCCGTGACACCAACAGTAGCTGATACAGGCTCCCATGGATATAAGTGGATATCATGGGGACCAAAGTGGCTTTACATAAAGTGAAGCAAATAATAAAATAGACTAGAATAATTTTCTCCATAACTACTAATGATAACAATGGCTAACATTTACCCACTATTCAGTAGATACCAGGCTCTACAAACCATTCTGCAGGGGTTAATTAAGAGGATAGGGGCATGATCATATCCCCACCCTCATTTCAGAGCAGAAGAAACTGACAGGACAAAAAATCCAAGTAACTTATACAAGAGCTCATGTCTCATACACGGAACAGATGAAATTTAGGCAGCCTAATTTTAGTGCTTTTAACCAAACTCTACTCCCCATTGAGGATCATGATATGGATGGAACTGTACACCCAACTTCTTAGGGGCCATGGTGTCCGTAAGAGAACCTGTGCCCGCACCAATACACAAATGAACTCCACCCTTGTCAGAATGCAGGTGAGACTCATTAAGAGTATTGTGAATCTACAGTAACTTAGGAAACAAGCGAATCATCTGCCAACTTTGGTCCCTTATTAGTAGTAAAGAAGTAGTTGCCCTTGGTCACAGCACACAGGCAGGCTCATTCACAGTGGAACTGTGACTTCAGAACAGCCTTCCTTTTGTCTGATCTCTGTACCCATCAGAAATACCCCTTAGCCAACCTTCCCTGTCAGTGTGCCCGGCTTTGAGGGTGACAGGTGCTAGAGAAATTGACAAGTAGATCAGGTAAATAATGAGCCTGGCTCTCTCCAGGGCCCTCATCCTTCCTGACAGTCGGTTAGATTTTCATAATATATCCTGCAGCCTGGGGCCACTGGGAGACTGTTCTTGTCATGACTGTTGAGGTGGATGGGGAGAAACAAGACCAGGGATGATTCCATTTTCCTAGTACATGGTGTTTATCTCCCAAAGGCCTCAAAAATTTTTTACAGAAACCCGCCTCAGGTTCCTTGAGGAATTGGCTAAGGATTACGTCACCATGTCCCAAGGGGAAGCTAAAGTGCAACAGGGATTAGTGACAAGGGCAGGATCACTGGGGGCTCAGTGGAGCTCAAGGCCTCCTCCATGGTGAGGTTCCTTCTCCCTCCATACAAAGCTACACGTCCTCTTCCCCCTCGGAGAGGATGGCCTGGCCTGCCCCATGTGAGCCCACTGCTTGCAAGGATGGGATGGTGGGGGGTGACAGGGGGTCTGATGGTTAAAATCCATTTTGTGAAATCTGCTGTCCTAGAGATAAAAGACAAGAGATCCTTGGTTTTTAAGACCTTATTTCTGGGTAAACATAGAGTTTGTTGCTGGAACAGCCGCTCAATAAAGTAGGGGATTACTCTGCAAATCCTCCTGATATCAAGAGACAGCCAAGGGCCGCCAAGCTCCTGAGGCCAGGCCCCCATACATATACTGACGTTCCTGAGGCCCCTTGTGCAGAGGTTCCCACACCAAGTCCATCTTCCTTGAGGCCTACCAAGGCTCTGTGGAACCCCCTGGAGGGAGGAACAGAGAGCCACAGGGTAGAGGGAAGCCAGGCCTGCCTGCCTGGGACCAGCAGGATGTCTCATCAGGACAAAGGAAAGAGGCTTTCCTGAAACCTCATGGCTCATTGATCAGTTTGGCTGCAAAGACACAGGAACTTAGGTCAAAGGGGGATCAGGAAAGATGGCCACAGGCACCCAGCAGAGCTGTTTGCTAATGAGGGTCATTGCAGACAGTTTTCTTCAAAAGCATGGCCACAAAAACAAAATAAAAAATCCCAAAGAAACAAAAATGCCAATAAAACAAACAAACAAATAAAAGACAACCTACAAAACATTTGTAATGACAATTCCCAGTATTGGCAAGGTGCGATAAGATACCTACATGCTTCTGATGTGAGTGTAAACTGTTAACAGATTTCTAACAGGCAATCTGGCAAATCATCTCAGTGTTCTTAAAAGCATGCATACCTTAATTCAGTATTTCTCTTCTAGAAATTTACACTGAGGAAATATTCATGAATGTGCCTCAAGATTTATGTACAAAGATGTGCATCCCAGAACTATTTATTAGAGCAAAAGACTAGAAACAACCTGTCTTTCCAACAATAAGGGGAAGGTTAAATTATGGGATGTCTATATGATAGGAAAATACGCAGCCATTAAAATATTGGTAGAAATATATTTAACAACATGGGGAAAATGCATGGCTCACAATTAAGTTTTCTAAAAAGCAATTTACAGAAAAATGTTTGTGCAGTAATTTGATGGTGGGGGGGATGTGACTGAAACAGAAAGAATATACATCAAAATTTAGGAATGGTTAACTCCAGGGATGGGATTATGAACGATTTGTATTTTCTTGTATGTGCTTTTTGTAGTTTCCAAAATGTCAACAATGAACTAGTCATATTATTGGATAGAGGAGCCCAACCTCGTATGTTAGGAGCCACAGAACATTCCTGGGGGGTTGCCCTCCAAGGCTCCCACCCGGGAGACTCTCCACATGGGGGCTTGGAGGACACTGATCTACTAAACTGAAGCTCCCATCTTCCCTGAGAAAGACCTCCCACCCTGTGTTTCTCATCTCCTGGAACCTAGAGGAGAGCTTCCATCCTTAATGACTTCACTGATGATAGGTCCAGACATGAGACAAGAAAGAGATAAAAAAGAAGAGAAAATTATGTGTTGGAGAGCATGTCTGTGTGTGTGTGTGAGTGCGAGTTGGGTATATACACACACACAGACAGACATGGCTTGGTGCTGTGGAAATTACTATAGCAACGGGCTGAAGGGACGGCCCTCAGTATTGAGAACACTCATTCAAATCTCTTATTAACTCTTAGACAAAAACTAGCCAGGGAGGGAAGGACGGGAGGGAAGGACGGGAGTGAAGGAGGGAGGGAGAGGAAGAGACAATCATCTGAGTGTCCACCAGGCTCCTCAGTGCTTGGCAGAAGTTAACGAGGAGCCTGGCTCCCCCAGTGGAAGATGGCAGGTTGTGTTTAAATGTGCAATTAAAATGGCATTAGAAGAGGCCAGTATGCCTGAGAGGTTGGGGGAGCTGCCGATGGACCAAGGAAGAGCAGGCCTGCTAGCCTAGAAGCAGGTCTGCTCTCTCTGAGGTAGCGTGTCTAGCCTAGCCATCAGCCCAGAACTGGTGCCCGTTGACTCCCCGGCTGCCCAGTGGCGTCCAACATGTCCAGCATGGGCCTCAGACACCTGAGTTCTCTCTTTCTTAGATTGGCCTACCTCACAGAGTTCTAGTTCCCAGGTGTGTATGCTCTGACTCGGGGCCAGGCCACTGTCCCTCTGTCTTGGGGAGCATAGGAGAAACTTCCTGCCTTGCAGGCAAGAGACAAAGCAGTCTGTCTCTGCCCTTCCCAGGACTGGCAGCAGATGGATCTGCTCATCTCCAGAGCCTCTGTTTCTTCAGCTGTAGGATGAACACAGTACACCTACCTCACATCACTGGACAATTACATGGGAGCACTTTGTAAACTGTTGAACATGGTGTCAGAAATAAAGACAGGGCAATACACACTGGTGTGACTGTCCTGCTTGTCAAAATATGGAGCTGCTTCTATGCTGTCTGGCAAGCAGTCTCTGCTGGAGCCCCTCAAGTGCACCATCCCCACTCCTGATCCCCCCAGGAACCCTGACATCTCCCCTGGGTCCTGGTGGGTCTAGCATTGGCTGGTATTTTAGAAGGTCGCTGTCCTGCCTCACCAAGTGTTAAATATGTCTTAGGGCATCCCCATCATCCCGTTTTCTCCTTTCAGCTTTTGGGAACCATCCATTCAAAAAGAAGCACAGAGAGAGGTTGGTCAGGGCTTAGATCCAGCCCAGGGCTGAAGGACAGTCGGGGCTGAGGGATGCTCAAGGGAAGGAGGGAAGAGAGAGGATGCCCACCAGCCACCCAGCCCGGCTCCCACCTTCAGGAGGATGGTGTGGGACATGGAGGCGTTGGCATGGATGATGATGGTGGCTGTCTTGTCGTCCCGGATCTCCTTGAGGAGTGGGGTAGGGTCTCGGGTGTCATCCAGCATCCGGACTGAGAGTGTGTCCTTGGAGATAAGGAATTGCCGGAGCAGCTTCTCTAGGTTTAAAAGGCCTGGAGGGGGAGAGAGGAGGAAGTCCCTAAGGCTTTGCAGACCTGCCTCCACAGACACTTGAGCACAAACAGGACACACGGTGACCTGGACAGGAAGTAAGGGCATGGCCAGTGCTAAGGAGCTATATCATGACCTGAGCTGGTTTCTTGGCCTCTCTGGGCTTTAGTTATCCCGTCTAAAACAAAAAGAATGCTCCCAAGCTCCCGTTGTTCCCTACCCAGCTCCCTGGAGAATGCCGTGCTTGGAATGCCAGGTGGGGTGAGAGTCCCCAACCCTTCCCTCCAAGCAGTGTGCCCAGGGGCTGAGAACTGGGTTCAGAGGCCACCCAGTCGGGGTGTCTTTCCCCACTTTCAGGACCTTTTCACGTGGTTAGTTATCTTGGTCTCAGTTTCTCCATCTGAGAAGTGAGAATCACAGCAGCAGGCACCTTGGGGTGTGCGAACTTCAAACTAGGGAGTGTGTGAAGCACTTAGGCATCCAGGAAATCGCCTAAAAATCACATCAGGCTCTAGAAAGGCTTCTGTTTGCATTTTGGAGGTGGAGAAGTGGTTCCCTCAAGATCTCCAGGCCCAGAAAAAAGGCCTGGCAAAACCCTTTGAACTCCTCAGAGCCTCCTGGCTGCATTAAGACAGGCATTATGATGATCACAAAAGAACAGGCTTTGAACTAACTCCAGCAGGCAAGAATTGGAGCCCAGAACAAAACGGAAAAAAGGAATCTTGTGCTGAAGACTCTCCCCTCCCCTTCTCCACTCCCAGTTATTGGCTGCCTGGGGCTGTGGTAGGAGGAGGAGCCCAGAATGATGTCACTGAGATGAGAGGATGTTGATTCTGCCTCCGCTCTGAAAAGATAGGCCATGGGTAGAATAGGTGTGTGGCCAGAGGGTTATTGTCCAGAAAAACAGTGGTCTCAACCTCCATGGAAAGAGAACGGTGGGCATTGTTCCCAAAGCAATGACATGAGTAACATTTATTGAACGTTTATGTTCCAGCTAATGTGCTAAAATTTTTACGTGGCTTATTTCATGTAAGTCTTCACAGAAATCCATAAAGTATCATGATACCTGGAGTTCAGAGGAGGACAGGAGGCAGGAAGGTGAGTAACTCGGCTCACATGCTGTGGATGACCAGGGAAGGGTTGGTTTCCTGCCAGTCCAGGTCCCCAAACTGCCTGTTTCTATGCTGGCCTATCAGCTGTTCAATTTGGTGATGTGTTGAAAAGAACCCTAGACTCTTCCCTGCACCCTCTGAAACTTGAGGTCCCAAAGATCATCGAGATAGTGGGAAAGGACATTGAAAAGCAACCATCCACCTCCTCAAGTTCCAGAGAAGTGACACAGCTTTTTTAGTTACACAAGGCACAGGGACACCACTGGAACCAGAATTCTCATTTTCTGATGTGCCTCCAATCCTCTTCCCATGAGACTAGGCCACTTTCTAGGCATAGTACCCGGGGTGGGGTTGGGGGCAGTGTATCTGGGAATGCAGGGACAGAGGCTACACTTGGTGGGGTCTGGAGTCTTTTTTTTAACACAGTGCAACCCTGACCATCCTGTCCCTGGTTTTGAGAAAGGGCAGGGCAGGGAGAAACCCTGGGAGGGCCGGATCTCTACAAAGAGACTTCAGTAGCAACCTGCCTGTGCAAGCCACCATGGTGGAGTTGGCTTTTCTTTCCCCAGAAGGCCCCCACAGAGACCTGCAATAGTGCACTGCCCTTCACAGCCCCTCATCACCGGCCCCCATCTTCTAACCTCCAGACTCCATTCTTCATCTGTGAAATGGACATTAGAGGGTGAGGGCCAAGGGAACATGCCAGGAGTGGGATGTCCTCTCAAGGTCATGCCTCTTGTATTTACTTACGTCAACTCTTACATGCAGGCCCATGAGCCAGTTTTCTCCCACACAAAGTGAAGAAAGAGAAGCTCATGGATATCCACTGCATACAACTGGCCTGTCCTAAGTGGCAAGCACCATGCAGACAAGACAGAAGCCAGAGAAAATGGACAGAAGAAGTCCTCATCCTTGGGAGCTCAGAGTCCAGGATGCGCACATATACTGAGGGCAAGTTTGAATCACATCCCTATTTTATTTGGTGGTTTGAGTTAATTTGCTTTTCTATGGGGCTACCTCATTCTGTCCCACAAGTGAGATATGACAATATTCACCATAGCTTCCTCAAACACGATGCCAAAAGCAAACTCCCACCTGGACCAAGGTCTGAGCACCTGACCCAAAATGCACTCTTTTTTTTGGTACCAGGGATTGAACTCAGGGGTACTCAACCACTGAGCCACATCCCCAGCCCTATTTTGTGTTTTATGTAGAGACAGGGTCTCACTGAGTTGCTTAGTGCCTCACCATTGCTGAGGCTGGCTTTGAACTGGCAATTCTCCTGTCTCAGCCTCAAAAGTGCTGGGATTACAGGTGTATGCCACTGCGCCCAGCTCAAAATGCACTCTTAATAAGGAGGTCAGGAGAGGCCACAGAGCTGGCGCACCTGGGGCCTCAGGGTCTCCTGTGTGTGCTGTGGGTGATGGCGGCCCCACCGCTGGAGAGACACATGGGGAGGGCCAGCTCCACAGGTCCTGCAGCACAGAGAATCTTCAGAGTCTGGCTGAGAAAGAGGCCAAAACCCCTGGGATTCTTCAGATGGGCAATGAAATTCAGTCGGAAGAGACAGGGAAGCTGGGGGTTGACAGCAGGATTATGCACAGCATGGTGATGTCTGACAAAGGCAGCCTAGGGACCCTTTATCCCTTTAAAACTGACAGGTGCACTAAGCTCCCAGGGAGAGAGCACCCCAGACATTTGATAAACTCAAGACCCCACTCCACTCGATCCCCCACCTACCACCTCCTTGGGGTGCTCTGCTGCCCTTTAAGCAAAGACAGCATGCACGGCTCCTAATCCCATCCAGCACTGTGTGTGCAGAGAGGCAGGGCAGGACACACAGGAGGGGGCAGTGAGTCCTCGGGGAGGTGTGCAGTCCTTCCTGACCTTACTTCTCTGTGCCTGTGTCGTTGTGTGTGAAATCAGGAGAATGATGACCTTGCAGGGTCATCAGGAGGACCTCAAGAGCATCCGTCACCTAGAATGGGCTGAACAAATCTTGATTCCCATTCTTCCCCCAAACATCCTTCACCCAATTTCCTCCCTGAAAACTTCTGTCTGTTCTCCAATCTCACCTACTTCTCCCTTCTCCCAACTCTTGCAGGATTTATCATCTAACCCTCAAAATAGGCTTTAGTTTTAAACCATACACAATATTGATAACATGCAGATATTCCTCAATTTACAATGAACATAAACCCATCATAAGTTGAAAACATCGTAAGTTGGAAATGTATCAAACATACTTAACCTATGCAACAACATGGCTGAGCACACAGGACACTAGAGGGTGGCAGGTTTCTCCTGGCCATCTAGGGGGTTCTGGGGAGCTGGCACTCACTGCTGCCACCCAGCATGGTGACAGAGTATGGGACAGCACCATGGTGTGTTATATGTACTTGTATAATATATACATGAGTTCTTTCATGGTTTCATGTAGCATAATGATTTGGATCTTAAGTGTCCCCTAAAATCTCCTGTGTTGAAGGCTTGGTCCCCATGACAGCAGTGTTCAGAGGTGGGGCCTTTAAACGGTGATTGGATTATAAGAGCTCTGACCTCATTGATTCATTGATTCCTAACTTAATGGACTATTAGGAGATGGCGGACACTTTAGGCGGTAGGGCTCAGTTGGAGGAAGTGAGTCATTGAAGGTGTGCCCTTGAGGGGCATATATTTTGTCCCTGGCCCCCTTCTTTTCCTTTCTTTGCCTCCTGGCCCCTATGAAGTAAGCAGCTTTGCTCCATCATGAGTTCCCTGCCATGATGTTCCATCTCACCACAAGCCCAAGTAATGGGTCAAGTGACATGGACCTAAACTTCTGCAATTGTGAATCAAAATAAACATTTTTTCCTTATAAGTTGTTTGTCTCTGGTATTTCATTGCAGCGATGGAAAGTTAACACAGGAAGGGATCTCATTTCAAATATCTCTACATATCCCCAGGGCACAAGTGCACAGTGCTTGCACAAACTGGATTGTGGGAAAGAAAGAGACTCTACACCCTAACAGGCCAGGGGAGCAGCAGCGCCTGCCAGGCACTGTCACCTTGTCATAAGAGGAGAGGTTGAAGGAAGGGGTGCTGGCCTTGGGAAGCATGGGAAGGCAGTCATGAGGTAGACTTGTCCTTGGCAGCCTCAAGAACTAAAGCCAGAACACCGAGTGGATGGGAGTCACAGGGAGACAGCACAACCTAGGCAAGAATCTTCAGACTGAGCTGTGTGAAGCAGCTTGGATGCAAACGAGGTAGTGAGTTCCCCAGGGCTGGAGGCAGCCAAGTAGACGGAAGCCCCTCTTGAGACTGTTGTAGAGGGAATCAAACCAGTGCGTGGAAAGTTGAACTAGATAAACATTGATGTTTTCCAGCCCAGAGATTCTCTAATTCTGTGAATCAAACTAGGATACTTTTAAATTCTAGGCAGTGGAAGGAATTTGCCAAGGAGAAAGTGGGATTTGGTTATATTAAGAATATTAGGTGTTTCGGTGCAAATTGTCATTCTCCTCACCTCTGTTTAATGGAACTAAGGGATTTTTCAAGGGCATTTGCCATCAGAGGGGTTAAAATCTGCTCTCTTGAGCCCCTCCACCTCCACCCCCAACCTTCTCTCTGTCAGGGCAGACTGCTGGCCCAGCAGCAGTTGCCTGCCAAGTCTAAGGTGGAGAGGGACCTGGGGAACCTATTAGTCTCACTCAGGAGGTAGCAGGGGGGATCAATGAGAGGCCCAGCAGGCCAGCTGTTCTGGGAGGAAGGAGCAAGGCTGGCTTCTGGAACTGGGGGCAGGGGCCTCCCTGGAACAGGGAAGGGCAGGTGGAGGACAGGGAAGCCCTGAAAGGCACAGCTGGGGTCAGATACAACCTCAGGACAAGGACACAAATAATTAAGTGCCAGGTCTGCCGAGGACTCATTGGACCTCTGTATTAAAAAAATAAAATGGCTTCTTTTTATCTCTGCTGACTGGTTCCCTTGATGTAGTGCTTTGGCCCTGGAAGATGCTGATATTCCCAGGAGAGATGATTCTCTCCAACCCCGCGAGAGGCACTGATGCAGCACTCCCCTGGGAGGGCAGGGTCCAAGGTGAAGAGGGGCACAGAGCAAGTTCACTTGCCAGATGACACACTGACACAGCCGCCTGCTTCTCCATCTTATCCGGCCTCCCGCCTGAGCTTGGTCCTGGAGCAGGCAGGCAGGGGGAAGATGGAGGGAGCGCAGGGGCTGGGGTGAGTGGAAGGGCTGGCGGGGCTGCCTGAGGCTGCCCTGATGTCCCTTCCATGATGGCAAGGACAGGCATGGGAAACACTGGCCTCCTAATCTCAGGGTGAGTGTTTCCAGCGTGGGCAGCAGGCATCCCTGCTCTGGGGGTATCCTCCAGTGTGGCTGAGGCTCCTCCCACGTTCACGGCTGACCAGGTCCTCACAACTGCCTGAGTAAAGACACCTTCAGGCAAGAGTGAGCTCCAGGGCCTGAGGTCACAGAGCTAGAGGACCTGGAACAGGGCAGATCCAACCCAAGCTTCTGAGTTCATGGCCCTGCCTCTGATCTGGGACCTTGCAGCCCCTCACTTCTGTCCTCCACGGGGTTCAGAATGTGAGGGTTCACAGTGAGCAAAAGGCCTCCACAGGGCCTCCTTTCCTGTCATGCAGGGCCTAGGAGTCTTTCCCTACTTCTCCATCCTCCACCACCGCTACCTCCAGCAAATGTGACTTGTGTTCTGGACCCACTTACCTTCCTACCCCATCACCCCAACAGATCTTATTCCTCTATCACACAGACGAAATGAAGGCTCAGAGAGGTGGAGTGACCTGCTCGATATCACACAGCTCCTAAACTGTTCAACAGCTCAGTGTGACTCCAAAGACGGCTGTCTTTTTATTCCACCATCCTGCCTCTTTCTCTTGGGCAGCATTTCCTCCCTGGGAGTGGAAACCTCCTGGAGTTCACATCTGCTCCCACAACCTGACCGTGTTTGGGGGAACCCAGGGATGGCAGGAGAGCAGTGCCAAATGGTGGCTCACTCTTGCTCCAGGTCCCAGCCGGGCTCGTTCAAAGTGATCCAATGAAGGAAAACGTGTGTACCCAGTGTTCTCCTCAGTGTGGACACCGTGTTAGCCACTCTATAGATATCCCCTCATCTACCCTGGGAGGGAGGTGCCATTATCCCCACCTTATAAAGGAGACAGCAGAGGCCAGGGATAGGTGAAGTTGCTCCCCTCAGATCACACAGGTCGTGAGTAAGTGACACAGATGTGGGGACACAGGGCCCAGAGCCATAATAAGGACTTAGAAACACCAAAGCAAATTTGTAAGAAACTTGGTTCATGAACAGTGATAGCGAGGGCACACACCTGTGGCTCTGGACCTTCCCGAGGGTCTCAACCAACCGAGAGGCATAGCAGGTGGACTGCTGGCCCTGGAAGCCACCCAAATACCAGCTCCTCAGCTCCCAGGACCAGCACACCTGGCCACTCACTCACCTGCTCTCCAGCCTCAGTAGAAACGGGGACTTGCCGTTGTCCTCATTTTTTTTCTCATTAAAGAAAAAATAATATAATCTACAATATATCTCTACTTGGTCTAAAACCTGCTTATTAAAAATCTACTTTTGGGAAACAGGAGAATAAGTGGCAAGATTCCCCGTGGAATGATCTCCGTTACGCCTGATTTTGATGGCTGAAAAAGAGAATTAGATTCCTGTTCCTAATTCTGCTCGCAGCATCTCCTGGCCCTGCATTAATAAGGAAGATGGAAGAGCATCTCCTTCAGAGCCCTGAGCCCCACTCCCCTCAGTCCCTCATCCTTTGATTAGATTTTTAATCTCCTTTGCCCTTGAACTTTCCTGCTCTGTTCCACCTTCCTTCCCCTGGCCCTGGTGGGTGGGGACAGAGACCCTCAGCAGCAGCAGCAGCAGCCATGGAAAGGAACTCTCCAAGGACAGCGGTATGAGGTGGCTGCTGAGTTCCTGGTGGTGGCCTCCCCTGTGCCTGGACAGACAGCCTCATCTCCTCCAGGACAGATCTGCCCTTGCCATTCTGCCTGAGGGTCAGTGGGGACACACCGCTCCAGAGAGATCTCCCCATGCTGGGCCTGCCCTCGAGGCACTGTTCAGGGGACGCTGCATGGAGGAGGAAGTCCCCACTTGAGGGGCAGAGGACCTGAGGCAGAGTCTTGATTTTCCATGGAATCCAGTAGGGTGATCTGAAGGCCCTGAACAGCTCCAGCACTGTTCTCTCAGCTCTAGCACAGCTGGGAAGGAGAAGGAGGAGGTCAAATGGGAACACATAAATGAATGAAAGAACAGCTTGATAGTATAAAACAGCAAAGACTAAAAAGTGATTTGTCCTCCACAACGAACTGTTTGAATGTCAAGGAATGTCATAATTCTAATGGAAAGAGTCCTGAGCCAGAGGCAAGAGTATCTAGCCAAGTGCTTAGTGACTCATATATGTTGAACATCTGAACAACTAATTTCCTAAAGCCCAGTAAGATCTGAAGCAGAGGAAAGAGAACTCAGCCTAAAATCAAGAGGGCATGGTGGCCGGACAAAAGAAAGAACTTCCTGTCAGGTTGGGGAGCTATTGTGCTTAGCACTGAAGAGACTGAAGGAAAATCTTGCCCTTGCCTTCTGTCTCTTAATATCTAGCAAAAGCATCCTTTTGGGGCTTGTAGCCAAACCTATTTGGAAGACAATGAGGTAAATAGTTGGTGTGGCCATGGGACATCTCAGAGGGTCCATGCTAATGTGCATTATGAATCTGCATGAGGCAGAAACAGAATGAAAGGCTATGCAGACTTTTTTTTTTTTTGGTACCGAGGATTGAACTCAGAGGCACTCGACCACTGAGCCACATCCCCAGCCCTATTTTGTGTTTTATGTAGAGACAGGGTCTCACTGAGTTGCTTAGCGCCTCGCCATTGCTGAGGTTGGCTTTGAACTCGTGATTCTCCTGTCTCAGCCTCCCTAAGTGCTGGGATTATAGGTGTGCGCCACCGCCCGGCTACACAGACGTTTCTTTCCTTTGCCCATGAAGCACTCGTCATCAATGCAGTGTTGTCCAATAGGACTTTCTGCAGTGATAGGACCATTCTATACCTGTGGTGTTCAGTACAGAGTCGCTAGCCACATACACCTGTTGAGCACTTAATATGTGGCCAGTGAGGATGAGGAACTAGATTTTTAGTCTTATTTAACTTTAATGAATTCAGATTTAAATTTAAATAGTCTCAAGTGGCTTAGGGCTACCACGCTGGCCAACAGAACTCCAAGGAACCCAGTTTAAGAAATACTGGCATAATGATGATGGTGTGTTGGACTGTGATCCAGAGAACCTGGGCCAAATCCCAGCTGGACTACTTCCTCCTTATGGCACCCTAGGCAAGTCAAGCTACTCTCTGACCCTGGGTCTCCTCTTTTGTAAACAAAGGGATTGGAGTTTCTATTCACTGAGCTCTTGCTAAACCTCCTGGGTGGACCCCCACCTAAGAATTCCAGGGCACCTGCATTCCCTATGAGTTCAGACCCATCCTTCACTGTCCTAACTGCTTCATGTTCAAAGGTCCTGTCTGTTCTCCAACAAGGCTGCTTCACCTTTGAGAAAAGACTCTGTGCTGTTCTCTGGCTCTCTCTCACAGAGCCTAGTATGGTGCCTGGCACATAAAATATGCCCAATCAATACCTGTCGATTGACTAGGAGAAGGATTGACCTGCTCTTGCCTGTGCCCACCTCGCTGGTCCCTCTCAGGAGCTGCTTGTTGAAAACGGCCTGGAGCCACCTTTCTGTCTCTAAGCCTGAGGGTCCCCAACTCGTTGGGTCTAATTCAAGTTTCCCAAAACTGGTACCCCAAACTAATTGTTCCTTAAGGGTGGACCCATGATCAGAATGGCCTTTCCCGGGAGGACATTCCTAGGGAAGAAGGCTTCAAGTTCCTTCAGCTGACACAGAACCAAGTCCATGCTCCCTCACCTGCCACTCAAGGGTCTCTACTCCTTCCCCAGGTTCTTTCCACTTCAATAGCACCTCTGAGTGCCAAGGGCCTGCTTTCTCCTTCCCCCTCATCTGGCACGCTCTCTCTCTCCTCTTCTTTGACCTAAATCTTTTTTTTTTAATATTTTTTTTAGTTGTAAATGGGTACAATATGTTTATTTTATTTATTTTTTATGTGGTACTGAGGATTGAATCCAGTGCCTCATGCATGCAAGGCAAGTGCTCTACCTTGAGCCACAATCCCAGACTGACCTAAATCTTTTTAATCCTTCAAGTCCCACTTGAAGCCTTGCCCTGGTCCTGAAGCCCTTCCTGTTACCCTGTGCTCAGGGATGGCTCCTTGACTAGCCACATTGCACATTTGACACTGACCAAACTACTTGGTGCCTCCTCCCACCAACGGCAGGGCTGCATCTCCTCTGTCTCCACTCCAGAGCTCTGGAAGAAGCTCCGGACACATAGCAAGAGGACCTGTATCTGAGTGTGGGCCCTGCTGCTCAAGTTGTGTGACCTTGGGCAAGTCACTGTACCTCTCTGGGTCTCAACTTCTTCAATTCTGATGGGAAATCCCAACACCTCCAAAACTGCTAGGTGGTTGTAATAATTAATAATTAAACAAAGTACATATAAAGCATAGAGAGTTGAGCCTCAGTGACTTGGTTTTTGGGTACCACTGGGTAAAGACCCAATGGAATTGTGTAGAATGAATAAATGCAGGCAGGTACCAAAGTTGTTAACGTAGGTGGTCCTGACCATCGTGGGGAGGTGGCTTTTGTTGCTGGATACCCTGGAATTGCAGGATAGAGGGAAGACTTGAGAATCCTGAGAAGTTCTGAGAAGACAAAGAAGGGAGCCTGGCTCCAAGATGGAGCATCTCTACCAGCGCAGCCCAGGAAGACCTGCAGCATAAGACAGCTGTGCAGGTCACTGGTGCCAGGCTCAAGCACTGGTCCCCAGTGCAAGCCAGTGCCGGGCACCTGTTGACCGCATGTGGGTACACAGCTGTCGCAGGAACACACAGACACACCAATTTAATGGGAGGCATGGGCTTAAATTAGCTAAATCTCATAAACACTAAATTTATGTCACAAATTGTCTGAGAGTCAGAGAAAGTGCATTTCCAAAGCCTGTATTTGCAAAAAAATGCTTTATCAGGAATTGACCTTGGACCTTGTTCCATCAGCAAAACCTGCTCTCCAGGGGAAGAAGCTCTTCAACCCATCAAGTACAAATGCATTCAATTTATATTTTCCCTCTCTCTCTTTGTATTTCCTTAACAATGAGGCTGAAAATGTGGGAATTGAGTTTGCAGATGCAAAAAGGTTTGGCAGCTGGCCAGTCTCCCTCTAACCTAGTTCCTTTCTGTTCGGGCCATGCCCAGGGAGTCCTGGCAAAGGGCTCTCCTAGACCATGGGTGCTAGCGCTCTCTTTCTCTCTCTCTCTCACACAAACACACACACACTCACACACAATGTGTACATGGACAAACACCCAAGGACACACGGAATGCCCAAACCTGTTGGTTATCAGCCCCAAGACCTAAGGGAGGCCTCCTCTTCCTGGTGTGGGAGCCAGGGACACAGGGAGCAGGGTAGGGGCATCAACAGGACCTGCCTGCCTGTCGGGGGCAAAGCCAGCTTGGGGAAACTTACATTCTGCTTTGGCACAGATGAGGCAGGCGGTGGTGCAGTTGAAGAAATTCAGGATCCCAGCTACAGCCACGCTGATATCAGTGTTGCTGGGGTGGAGGTTCAGGGTTGTGAATCTCTGGAACTGGAACTTGACAAATTCCTCTGGGGCCACTTTGAAATGAGGGACCTGGCAGGAGGAGCAAAAATGGGCAGCAAAGAGCATCCAGAATGAGAGAGAAAGAAGGAAAGGGTGAGGGGCAGACCAGGCTGAGGAGGGAGGATCCTCTGACGTGACACCTGTGCTCACACCAGTGGAGTGGGAGCTCACAGGACCCAGACCCCGGGTCCAGGAGAGGAAGACTTGATGGCGTCCCCACCAGGACCCTGCCAGGAAACCTTTAGCCAGAGACCTGTGCAAATATGCTGCGGGTCTGGGAGCTGGGTCTATCATCCTGGGAAGGTAAAAGAATAGGTTTTATCTCAGAAGAAGCACCTGCTGCTGGGCAGCAGCAAATGGCTCTTGAAATCATAGCCTTTATAATATTTTATTTGTAGTTAATAAAGCAGAGCAGAGATGGCAGAAGAGAAAAACACTACCCTGGGGACCAAGAGAGAAGTCCCTTAGCCCAGCCAACAAGTGTGTAAACTAGCTCCCAATAAACTTCCTGGGGGAATGTCCAGGGTGACAACAGGGCAGGACGGGCCCCTCACAGATATGCATGCGGAGGCCAAAGCACTGCAGCTGGAGAAACCATCAAGAAGCCTCTGGATGGATTCAGGTAAATAAATACCTGCAATGATTTCATTAGGACAGTGTCAGCTTCCGTCTGCATCTATTGCTGACATTTCTGAGAGGCACTGCCCTGCCTTCTGCCTCTCTTTCTGGGAAAGAGATATTAACAGGCTGCAATGTCTGCTTTATTGTCAGCTTGGGCTATCTGGTATGTAATAGGGAAGTTAAAATGTAATAAGCTGCCATCCACCTTGATTTTACTCTGCCAGGATCATCCCTGGTACTTTATGCTGGGAGAGCTAAAGCTGAGGGTGAGGTTGTCCTAATGATAAAGTCAGTAATGTTGAAGGTAGACAGCAGGAAGAACTTCCTGATGGTGAGCCAGTTGGATTCTGGAATGGATTATTCAGAAATGATTACAAAAGCTTTCTTCACTTTTCCTGGCCTAGAGGTTATGCTGCCAGGAGTCTGGGAGCTGTGATCGACCACGTTAGAATCTACTTCTTTATCCTTTTAAGTTTTGGGGAGAAGTTGGCCAGAGACCAGAACTCTTCTGAAATTGGAGTGGAAGGAGAATAAAGATTTGGCAAAAAAAAAAAAAAGAGAGAGAGAGAAAGAAGTTACTGAATTCAACAAGGGTTAGCCCTTGAACTAACAAAGAGGACACAACCACATTTTTTTCAGTAGGGGCACAGACCTGACAAGAAACCAGTGGGTCACAAAATGATGACTCTCAAGAGAGGAGTTGACCTGTGTGTCATAAGGGGCTTTCTTCCCACTTGCATTTTGCATCCCATACAATTGATCTAAAATGAATAACAAATACACCTTGAGGAGAAAAGAAATCACAAAGAGTCGAGATGAAGGTCAAGGCTGGGCAGGTTAGTTTAGATAACTGAGCTTTTCTGGCCAAGGTCTCCTGGCGAGGCCATGCAGGCCACTGGCTTTCAGTAGCAGCTAACCCATTAGGAGCATTGGGCATCAAGCACGCCCAATAGTGCATAGCCCCTAGGGATACCCACAAATCCATGGCTCCTAGCCTTGGCTTGGTGGGGGAGTCCTTCAGGAAGATGAAAGATATGTGGGTTTTGGAGACTGTAGCCTTGGGTTAGCATTCAGATCCTGCTGTGTAATTTGGGGGCAAACCACTTAACCTCTCTACACTTCCCTCAAATGGAGACAGCCAGAGGCACTTCCTAAGAAGAACTCTGGAAGATTTGATGAGATGCTGTGGGTGAAGGACGGATGGAAGAGCTCCTTCCCAACAGGTCCTCAGAGCTTGGGCAATGCCTTTTCTCCCTCCTCTCTCCTTTCTTCCCCAAAGGTCAAAGTTCCCATAGAGATCCCCGAGCTGTGTGTGCAGGGCCGAGGGTGGAGGGGCCCCCTGGGAAGGGGAGTTGTAGGAGTCCCCAGCACAGGCTGCGGGCAGGCAGCCAGCTGCTCTGCATGCCCAGGCAGGGAGGCCCAGCCCCTCCTGCCAGTTCTAAGAAGATCAATCCATAATCGATTTGCAATTGCAAATGCATCACAGGAAGTCATCATGGAGGTGTGGAGGGAGAGCATCAGGGCAGGAAGCAGCCAGTCATCAGGGCTGTGGAGACATCAGCAGCATTTAAAGGGATGGACTCCTTGGTGAGAAGTCCATTGCTTTTCCCTGGAGCCAGGGAGAATCAGTGTAAGGCAGTTCAGCCTCATAAAATATTAAAAGAAATGCATAATCTGAATAGAGAGGAAAGGTTGCTCAGGAAGGAACATGACCAGACAAAGGAAGGGTAACTGTCTGGCTGCTCCCTGGGCAGTGCAGCCTGGCTGGCTGGTCCCTGGCATAGGGCCAGGGTGAGACATTGCAAGTCAGGGGCTCAGCCTCTGGCCTGAAAGGCCAAATGGAGCGGAGGGATCTGCTGGCTGAGATGAATTAGCCACTGAATGCCACGAGGAGGTCATTTTCAAGTGGGTTTATGGGGAGGACAGTAAGGGCCAGTGAAGAAAGAGATGGAGGAGAAGAGAAAAGAAAAAGAGAGAGAAAATGGGGCGCTGAAGTCTTGGCAACTTCAGTTGGTAAAGATCACAGCCGCTGCTGGAATAATGACCTGCCACATATCTGAGCTGTTACTTGGAGCATGGAAGACAGATTTCAATTAAACATCAGCTGGAAACTCCTGGGCTGAGGCCTGTGAAATACTGGAAGGGACGGAGACAGGACAAAAACTGCTTTGTGCCCTGGGCTGGCCTATGATTCCTCTTCTGGGATGTGGGAGGAGAAAGGGGACGGGGAGCTGTCAGCATGGATCCAGAGGGAGGCCAGAAGGTGCCCGTCTCAGCCTATGGGGTGAGCCCACTCTTGGAGAAGCAAGACCGACCTGGGACCAGGCTAGGGCTGCAAGGCACCCAAATGTGCTGATAGCAATTCTTAGAGAGGGCTCAAAAACTAGGGAGGATAAATATTCTGCACAAAGGCTCAGGGACTCACCAAGCCTTCTGATCATGGCCTTAAGGGAATAGCTTCCATGAGGATGCGGGGCAGGCAGAAGCCTGTCCACAGCTCCCCGTCTCTGCAGGGGTGGCTCACTGGGGAGGCATCCAGTCTGTCAGTTAGGGGGTGCCCACTCCTATTTCCAAGAGCTGGATGTGC
Source organism: Geosciurus inauris (assembly GCA_004024805.1). Lineage (NCBI taxonomy): Eukaryota > Metazoa > Chordata > Mammalia > Rodentia > Sciuridae > Geosciurus > Geosciurus inauris. Next base: position 42,773 of record PVHX01008758.1, read on the forward strand.
CAGGACTGAAGCTTCTGGAAGCCTGAGCCTCCAGGTCTCTAACGCAGATGTAAGGTGTTGCCTTTTCCCTAGGCTCTTTCCCCGGTCCCTCCTGCACCTCTGCACCAAGCTGCCACCAAAGGACCTAGCTAGAAGGCCGTAGGGACAGAGATGGGCCAAGGGGCCCCCTGCCCACTGTCTCCCAGATACAGCTGAAGGGGAAGGACTGGTAGACTCCAGGAAGGACAGAGAAAGATGCCAGCAACAGACACTCTCTGAAGTTCTAAGATCATCTTCTCCATGGAAGAAGAGGGGAGGGCAGACAGAATAGGGAGGGGCTGGTGCTCAGAAACTTGCCCCTCCCACATTATCCTCTCATGGAGCTAGAATTAGAGGAAGAGCCTCAACACTTTGGGACTAGAGAGTCAACAGAGTCCTCCCTCCCCCCTCCCACCCCCCAGGAAGAACGTCCTGCCTGAAGGAGTAGAATAGACACCAGAATTGGTGAGTGAGGGAAGAAGGCAAGATAAAACCCCTTTTCTCAAGAACTTATAAAACAGAAGCTTTCAAACTTTATTTTTTTCCAATAAAATGTGATGCCATCCCTCAAAGGCATTCTACTCCAGAATCCCAATGTATGAACAGACAGCCACGGGGCTGCCCATGTAGACTGGAGGCATGGCTCAGACTTCTGCCCTCTTAGCCTCCTTCACCACCACCACCCTCACCAGCCTCTCCACCCCATCACCAAGAGGCCCCTGGAGACATCACCATAGGACCCTAAGATTCAGGGGCTCAATTTGTATTGATGCCGTTATTATTAATGAGGCCAACCCAGTCGTTTTTTTTTTTCTTTTGGTACTGGGGATTGAACCTGGGGCAATTAATCACTGAGCCCCATCCCAGCCCTTTTTAAAATATTTTATTTAGAGATAGGGGCTCTTGCTGAGTTGCTTAGGGCCTCGCTAAGTTGCTGAGGCTGGCTTTGAACTCACAATCCTCCTGCCTCAGCCTCCTGAGCCACTGGGTTTACAGGCATGCACCACCATGCCCAGCCCAACCCGATCTTGCTGGGCCCTTCTAGCCCTTCCAAATCCATGATACATTTGGGCCTCAGGCACAGGGTCCAGCCTGCAGGCATTCCCCTAATCCAGCCCAGTACTCACCTCTTTCTCCCCACAGATGTTGCTGATGATGGAGCTGGAGGCTGGGCTGGATGATGGTCCCAGGACAGCGACCACTCCCTTGGGGAGGATTTGACACACTGCAGCCAGAGGTGGGAACAGGAAAGGAAGCAAAGTACTCATCAGGTGGGGCTTGGGCCAGCTGCCCACCTGGGCTGCAGCCTCGAGTCTTTTAATCTTCACCTGCTACCTCTTACCTTCTATCCACCCCCACCCCTGACCCCTCTCCAACCCTTCCAAACCCAGTGTCCCTCCTTCTCCCCCGGACCACTGGGCTCTAGGACAGTTTTATTGGAGTTTATGGACAGTATTAAACGCGGAAATGGCCCAGGTTATGACAACATACGGGCACAGCCAGCCGGGTGTATAAATTGTCTGGGCTGTCACTGAAGGACAGAGGCTAATGGAGGAACCCTGAGATTCCCTCCCTGGCCTGGTCTGCAGTGGGGTGGAGGCAGCCAAGGCATGCTGCAGGCGTGGAGGGCCCAGCTCCCAGAGTGGCCACCCAGTGTTCAATCTGTCAATGACTCCAGATAGCCAGAGACTAGGAGGAGGAGGGGCAGGAATGCAGGGGACAAAAGTGGCAGGGCTGATGCCCACGACAGACAGGAAGACAGCAGATTCAAATAGGAGGTGCCAAAAGAGAATGAAAGGCAGAGGGGCCACACCTGTCAAGAGGCCCTCCATTCACCTCCTTCCCTAAGCATGCCAGACACTCTCCTGATCAACCAGCAGGCCTGTGACCTCACACTGCCTCAGCTGGGCAGGTGCCCTTTCCTCCTGGACTGTGGACACTCACCTGTCAAATATCACCTCAAGTGCCACCTTCTCCTTCGTCCTTCCTGGGTTCCTTTATGTGGAACGAGCCCTGCCTGGGGCTTCCAAGGCCCCCATTTTTTTGCCTCTATTCTAAGACATGTGCCATTGTGTCTACTTTGGTTTATCGCTTAGAGTTGGGCCCCAGGGGCAGGCACCAGCCTCTTTTCACTACATTTCAAACCCCTTGCAGGAACAGAGCCAGGATTATTTCTAAACTGCCACTTCTCATTTCCTCAGCGTCTAGCACATTCTCTAGATAGTAGATGCCTGGTTCGCATTTGTCCAATGAAGGTATGAATGGGTGGGACGTGGTCAGAAGAGGAGGAAAGGATCTAAAGCATTAAAATGTTAGAGACCAAGAAAGGAAGGACAGGAGGAAAAAGGGGGGAAATGTGAAGAGAGGACATGAGCTTGTTCTCTATCCATGCACTTGACGTCAGAACCGAGACTCTGCCGTCAGAATATGCCTCAAAGTTCCCCACTGCATGACAGGTCATCCTTGTCTGCAATGCCCAAAGCTTCACTTCACAAAGACTTTCCCCCACTTCACATTAGGAGTAAGACAGCCATTTCTGGGCCAGGAAATGGTTTTTAAGGGATGAATACATGGTTGCTTCTTGGGACAGTTGCAAGGCCCCACCTGCCACCTGGATGCTTTCTCCAGAGTGAGAATCCTAACCATTGGCCAAAACAGCCAAGCAATCATTGGAATGGTGCCCAGGCAGCAAGGCAGATGCTGGGGTCAAATCCCAGAGTGGCAATGGACCGTACGAACTCCACATCTGCCAGGCCTCCTCTTAACCTGCAGCGCCGGCAGGGATCCCACAACCTCCTGAATCTCAGCTGACCCTGAGTCTGCATGCAGAAGGCACCTGAGGGGGACTCATCAGCGCTAAGTGTCAGAACCACCCCAGAGGCAGAGGAAGCAATGGCCAGGCCTCACCCATGAAGAGCCTCTTCCAGGATCAAGCTCTTTTCTTGCTGAGTGACCTCGAGTGATTGCAGCCTGCTTAACTCTTAACTGGCCTGATAAGTGCTTTCCATTTGTCACCCCACCAATCCCTATGAGGGCCTCCCCTCTAGGACTCTTACTTCCTCTTTACCAATAAGGAAATAGTATCCTTGAGGTGCCAAGTGACCCCCATTAGTTCACACACTTGATCAAAGTCAAAGCCAGCATTTGGGTTCAAGCCTCTGGACCCTGTCCAGGGTTCATCCTGCCCTCTCACAGCCACCTGCTTTTGTCTGCAGGACTCCCTGAAGCCACTCCTTCACCCAGCTCTTCTCAACCCTTAGCTGAGATCTGCCTGCCCACCTCATCCTTGGAATCCGCTTTCTCCAAGGTCACCATGACCGGTTACTGGTCCTCATCCAGCTCCCTTTGTGCAGCATCTGCTATTGCTGATTGCATTGCTCACTGGAACTTCACGACTCCATCCAGTCCTCATGCTCATCCAGTTGTTTGATCGTCGTTTCCTCTGCTGCTCTTCTTCCTTCTCCCACCTGATGAATTTAGGTTTTGCCTGGGCCTCGCTCTCCCTGGAAGCTTGTCCTTGCCTCCTCTCTGCCCAGAAGATCCTACACCCTAACCTGTGGCCTGGTTACACAAACTCCCAGCACCTGCTGAATGTGGCCTCAGGGCCTCCTCTCCAGCATCTCACACTCGACAAGGCCGACTGCAGCAAGGTCATCACGAGTGTGGCCTCTGTTGCGAGGCTGTCAGAATCTGAGTCTCAGGGCTGGCACTTACTAGTCGTGAGACCTTCACCAAGTTACTGAACCTCTCTGAGCCCATTTACTCACCTCTAAAACTGGGGTACTAACATGGGTACATTGTAAGGAATAAAGTGAGTTAATACATACAAAGTACTTAGAATGGTTCCTTATAACCCTTCTCATTATCTCTACTACATCATATCTCTTATATATTTTTCAGAATCTGATTTTATCTTACACTTCTGTGAGTAAGATTCATTTTATCCCCACTTTACAGATAGAGAAACTGAGGCTTAGAAAATGTAAGTAACTTGTTCAACTGGACATGAGTAATACATGGTGGAACTGTACTTGACCTTGGAGATCCATCAGGCACGGAAGCCCAGGCTCGTAACCACTCAACTTTTCTCCCCTTAGCTCTTCAAGGTCAAAGCCAGGCTCATTCTTGACTCTTCCTTGCCTTTCCTTGCTAAATCTATTCACTCACTACTGAGTCAGTGGCCAGATCTGCCCATTTGACACGCTCACACCTGCCACCCCCTTCTTCCTACACCACTGTCATTGTGGCTGGTCAGTCCCCCTGGCCACCCTTCTTCCACAGGGTCTCCCTATCTCTAGACTGTGAGGCAAATTGTAATAATAAAACAATGACCCGCATATTCCTCCAAGTCAGAGAGCTTGTCTTAGTTACCCTGGCACCCTCCATACTGAGCACAGGGCCTGCATTAAAATTATGTGTCCAATAAATCACTGTCCGACCACACCGAAGCCTACTCAACACTTTCCATAAAGAAAGAAACTAAATGTCTAATCATAAGGGAATCATTATATAAAGTGCGGGTCATACGCCCAAATGGAATATTATTTAGGAATTTAAAATGCTTATGCGCAGTTTATAATGGCATTAAAAATATTTATGTAATATTATTAAGAGAAAGAAGCAGGAAATAAAATTATATGTATATCTATCTGAGGGCTACAACTTAGCAAATTCAGGCAATGGTTATGCATGAGGAATGGTGAGAACAAGATGTGATTAAAACCAGTGTTTATTGAGTGCTAATTGTGGCCCATTCGAAGCACTGTACAGGAACTGACCTCTTTAATTATAAAACAACCTGGTAAAGAGGTACTATTACTGTACCTCATTTTATAGGCACAAAAACAAGATGGAAAGAGCCAGGTGAAGATTCAGCTGCTGAAGCCCAGGCTCCAGGGCTCCGTTCCTTTAGCACAGACTCCCATGGAGAACAGTGATCAACACCACCTTGGCTCCTGGGACGCTGTGTGACATTCCTCCCCTCTTTTACTCCCTTTGCTTTCCAATATGAGCATGTACTCCTTTTATAATATCTTATAAGAAATATGGTACAATAATAAAATAAAACTCAAGTGACTCTGGTCTCCCTTTGACCCTGCTTTTCTGGCCCTTTCTCCCACTGTGCCACCTCCCATGCCAGCTTGCCTAGAATGTTCTATCTACTTTCTTAGCTTTTTCCTGAGTGGTTATCTCTGACTAGACCAGGGGTTCCTAACTTGCTGCCTGGGACCTATAGGGAAAAGCCAGGAATCTGAACACTGTGGGGAAAATCACCTCACTCTTTCCTCTAACCCTGGCTGAAATGTAGAATTTCCTTCCATTTTGAATGTAGGCAATAAACCACCATCTAAGAACAAATGTGTCTGTGACTTGGTCACCAACAGAAATCACCAGTGTTTTCGTATCACATTACAGAGCTGCAGATATCTTGAAATATCATTTATATTCATTACCACTTCAAAATTATTCTACTGGTTACACCCAATGCTGGGCTTGGCAATTTAATACATGAATAAAGAAGCACAGGTATTAATATAACAATTAAAATATTTTAATTGCATTTCTGTACAATCTGTTTCCATGGTCATCTGAACCCACTCTATTTTATTCATTTTAAAACATTTTTCTGAGAGGTCCTTTAGCATCCCTAGCCTACCATGGTCTACACTCTTGCCCTCCGCCTGGCAAACTCCTATTGATCCTCTAACACTCAGCTGCGACCTTGCCCAAGGCACCTGTTCTTTCCTACATCTCAATCAGCTGCCTTTCAGAGACAGGGAAATTTCCCCTGTTCTCTCAATTCCAAGCCAACTTCTGCCCCAAGAAGGTTCACAATGTTGGCTCTCAACAGAAGGAAGTTTCTCCTAAAAATAAATTCTTGCAGAAGTCCATAATCCATAAGGCTCTGAGATGAGATGTTTTTCATCAAACTCATTTGGTGACAAAATCTGATCTAAATAGATGTGTAACTATTTACTGGTTAAGCTTTCCTAATCCAAAATCTGAAAGGCTTTGAAATCTGAATCTTTTTAAGCACTGACATGATGCTCAAAACATTTAGGATTTTGTATTTCGGATTTTCAGATTAGGGATGCTCAACAAGTAGAGTCTATGTAGTGAATATTTAAAAAAAAAAAAACAAATTGGAAACACTTCTGGTTCCAAGCATTTAGGCTAAGGGTACTCAATCTGTACAAAGTGCTAATAAAAGAATACAAGAATGCATTTGTTTGGGCTTGGGATGTTACTGGAGACGTTCTTTAGTGTCTGGCATGAGCACAATATGACCTTGCCAATGTCGTAGGTCTCAGGGGTTTGAGGACCTGTACCTGTCTTCTGAGCTCCTCACATTTATGTGCATGTGTCCATCTCCCTCACTGGATTATGAACTCTTTGAGGGCAGAGGTCAATCTATTTAGTCTTGGCAAAAAGAAATTGCTCACCAGATATTTGCTTAATTGAAATGAAATGATCCAAAATGAGTTCAATGAAATCGAATGATGATCTAGCAGCCATGGCCTGGGGATTTCCTGGGATTCTGAAAGTGGTCTTTTTTCCCTATGAAGGATGCCCTGCTCAGCAGAAATGGGATCCTTCTAGAAAGGGCCTCAGCTCTAGAGCTACCTAGGCCCTAATTCCATAGGCCAGGGTATCTGAGGACTCTGAGCAGTTTATGGGAGGGACAACAGGGGAGGGAAACAGCTTTACCTCTGCCTCCTGGGGAGCAGGGAAGAGAAGAACACGGAGACATGAGTGACATTGCCATGGCAACTAAGTTTTCCAGCCAGCAGAGGAATCTGAAGCAACTGTCAGAGCAGCTGCTGGAATAAAAGACTGGGATGGGGTGTTGCAACCGATGGAGGAACTTCTTCCCCTCCAAATGCCAGATCTGGCTTGGAAACTAAGTCCCCTTAGAAACCTGGGCTGGACAGGAGCACTCATGGGAATGCAGTCCTTCCCAGAGACTTCACAGGTCCCTTCCCAACAGCAGTGTGCAGGGTAAAGGGTGGCTCTGGTGCAGATAGCCCAGATGGGTTGACTCCAGGACCTCTGAATCCCTCCAGCTTCCTGGGTCCCCTCACTGACAGGGCAGCACTTGATGAGCCACTTGGCCACCCTCTGAGCCCAGGAGTGGGTGGGGGACAAACAATCCTAGCTTTATGGGGCATAAAGACGCTACACTGTGCCAGAGCCTGAGAGGCGCGGGGGTGTAGGTGGGAGGTCCCTCTCTGTGCCTGTTTAGACCACACACCGAGCATATAGAGAAGCCATGATCGTCCCAGGACAAGGCCAACAGAGGCCTCAATCAATTCTGAAGGACCATCTCCTCTTGTACCCAGACTGTCAGGAACTCCTTCCACACTGAACTCTCTGTGGTAGACAGTGGGCTAAACGGATCAGATTTGCTGTTCCCAAGCCAAGGAAGGGGAGCGCGTGAGGGTGGGAGTCCCGGGTCTACACCAACCTGCCCCACCAAAGGGTCTGCCTGGTAAGAGTTCCCTGAGGGACATACATCAGAGGACGAAACTGCCATCACCTACATGGCTAGCCACACATTGTGCAAAGTCCCCGGCCTGCTTCCAACAACTGCAAGAGGAACAACCCCATTTACTGGGGTTTCCCATGTGCCAAGCATTCAGCTGGCAGACACACTATCCCACCTTAAGTCCTTAGAATGACCCCCAGAGGGAGGAGTTGCAGGGCCCATTCTCCTACTGCTGGCAGGAGCGGGAGGCGCTCACTGAGTCCAGCCCATGCCAGGCACTGCTCTGAGTCCTTTAAGCATCTCTCACTTTATCCTCGCGGTGACTTCATGAAGTGAGAACTCTAATCATTCCCATTTGGGGGAGAATTCTGATTATTTTCCAGGGAAGATGTGGAGGCCCAAGACATAAGCCCAAGGTGTGGGCGGAGCCAGCACTTCGAATCCTGGTGCGTCCTGCTCCAGCCCCTGGTATAAGCACCAGTCCACCTTGCCCTCTGCCATCTCTGCCCCTGCAGAAACTCTCTTGCATAGCCACGCCAATCTGTCACCCTGCCCCAGTGTACCCCGTTTTGTCCCGGTTCAAGCCTCAGCTCACGCTACTACACCATGTCCCTAGCTGCCTTCCTCCCTTCTCGTCACCTATTGGGCATCCTAAGGTCTGCTCCTGAGGCCTGATCTGACCCCCTGGCCTGTGTCCTAGTTCCGACTTCCCACTGCCCTATCTGAGCCACTCCCCGCCCGCACACCCTCAGGATTAGGTCACTTTGCAGATGTGCAGGTCTTAACTTCTTCCTGGGAAAGATCATGAACCTCAGTTTCCCATCTGTGAAGTGAGGAGCTTGGAGCAGATGATTTCCAACATTGTAATTCAATGCGGTTCTGAGTCCTTATCATGCCTATGTGACATAGGTAACTCAGAGAAAAGGAGCAAGGAATGTTTGTTGAATGACTCACCATTATTTGCATGTGTTTATCTTCCAGCTTCTTACTTTTTTGCTTTGTGCTGACTTTGATTTATTCTAGTGAACTGATGGAGGGACGCTGGCCCTTAGTCACCAGAGGAAGCTCTGAATTGCTGGAAATTCTGCCCATGGAGCCTTCAAGAAGCTCAAGAGCCTTGCAAGAGGAGCAGCCCTTCAGAGCCAGAACACCATGCACCATGCCCCACGCCAAGTGTGTGGGAGTAGTACGAGGCCCCGGTAACCAGTGTGCTTCTGGGTTTTAAGAGAAGACAGCATAGACAGCTGGTGGCATGTGTGGCCTCAGAGACCAACAGAGGCAAAGGCGAGGGGTTAGCTGGGAGGGCCCTGCTTCCAGATCTGCAGTAAATTAAACCTCAAAACAGCTCTGGCAGCAGCAGGGACAGTGCCTCAGGGCATATGGGTGGTAAAGGAGTGGCGCTTAGTTAAGCTCTAATACATGAGCCCTGCAGGAGATAGAGTGATCTGTGGAACAGAGGAGGGCAATGCCTTATGGGAGCTCCCAGCAAAAGAAAGGTTGTGATGGGGATAAGATAGTGAAGGAAAGAAGGACTGGCTGGCTGGGAGGGGAGATGACCTAATGGGTCTTGTCCATCCCTTTTATTTCAGATCTGTGGGCTGTGTAGAGGGAATTGGAAAGTCAGACATCTAGAAGCCCGAGGCAATGATGGTGAAAGGGCAGAGGCGGGGGTGGGAATCCCATGTGGACTGGAGGAAGTTTTACAAGTGACCCTCACTTTAACTCAGCCCACTGTATGAAAATCTATCTGTTTGATCTAGATAGAACAGGGGTTGATTCTCGACTCCTATCGTTCCACTTTCCAGGTTGGCTATTAATTAATGCCCTGCGTGATACTCCCCATTTCCAAGTCTCACGTTCAACCATCAAATGAGAGTGGTGACCGCTAGACTCTGGCATCTTTATACTTCATCATCTTTGATTCTCAAACTAACCACTGCTTCCCTGAAATGACTCTTCCACCCCTAAAGTGATTCATTAAGTGTGATGTGTATGGAGCTTTTAGAAACCCACCTATTACTGAAAGTCAGGTACGGCTGTACCCTGCTGGATTGCTACAACCTCAACTTCAATCAGAGCCTCCACTTCTCACAACCAAAAACATCCTCGCCAGGGTCTCTTTGATCTCCTCGAAGCTAGTTCCCTGGCCACAGGGTGATAGGTGTGGGGTTGGGGGAGTTTTCCAGGGTCCCAGAGTACTCATAAATTTTTAAATAAACAATACAAATTAGACTTGGGTCCCTAGCTCAGGGAAAAGAGCCTGTGACACTGAGCGTGGGCTGGCATGAGTGATCTGCCCCAACTTCCAAAGGCTCAAAGCTGTCAGAAGCATCAAGCCCAGAAAACTGGAAATGGAAGGGAAATAGCCAATTACGATGGAGGACATGAAGCAGGCCACCTGAGGGGAGCCCCGGAGATAAGGCTGCCCCTGGGTGTGGCCCAACTTTGAAACAAGAGAGGGAAGCCACGTGAGAGGCTGGGAGAAGCCTGCTCAACTGTGATGGGAGAGGATGAGGCCAAGAAGAAAAGCCACAGCTGCCACTTACTGAATACCTGCCACATGCACCGTGGCCAGCACCGCACTATAGAATCCCGTAAGGCGATGTTACCATCACCCTCATTTTACATGTGTGGAAACTGAGGCACTAAATGGTTAAATGGTCTGTCAGCATCACACAGCTGATAAACAGGAGAGACAGGATTGAGTCCTGGTCAATCCGGTTCTAAAAATCCATGATCCTCACCTTTATGCCACATAGGCTCCCCAAAGTGGGGATCACAGAGCTGCTGGCCTCCCTCCCTGGGGTCCTTCTCCTTTGTTCCTTCCTTTCCACCATATTCCCTCTGACATCCAGTCCTGCCCCAGCCTGCTTCCACCAGGGGCACCAAGCACCATCCTCCCACCTCCTCACTTTGGGAGGGAAAGCGAAGCTGGGATCTTCCTATGAAGTATCTGGGTGGTGTTTGAAATCCATTGGGGGGGGGGCACTCTGGCTTCAGATGAATGGCCTTTGGGGTAGAAAGATCCAGAAGGCTTCTTTTCTAACAAACGCTAATCACGCCTTAAACACACTGAGATGTAAAAGCTTAAGAGAGCCACTTGCTTATAAAACACTTGGCACCTACAAGAAGGGTACTAAAGGCAGGCACAGAAGCGCATGCCTGTAATCCCAGCACTTTAGGAGGCTGAGACAGGAGAATCACGAGTTCAAAGCCAGCCTCAGCAATGGCGAGGTGCTAAGCAACTCAGTGAGACCCTGTCTCTACATAAAACACAAAATAGGGCTGGGGATATGGCTCGGTCGTCGAGTACCCCTGAGTTCAATCCCTGGTCCCCCAAAAAATAAAAAAAGAAAGGCACTAAAAATATGCCCAAAGCTCTGTAATATGGAGTAAAGACATCTCCTTTGCTTCCCTGATTCACCTGGCTTAATATTTTAGATGTATTGGCTTTAACAAGACAGGCTTCATGGGTCATCAGGAGAGGAAATTTACATCTGCTAATGACATCATTCACCATGGGCAAATCTGCACTCTAGGTCCTGCCAGGGAAGCCCAGAAGAACCGAAGGAAAAGAAGGAGCAGGTTGTTTTCCAAACTATGGGCAATAGAAATCTGGATGCTTGACTGAGACCTGGACAAAGAAACCCTGCAGACTGGACTAAGAAAGTCATAAGAAGTCATTGCTGGTATTTCCACTTTCATTTGAATGCTCTTGGGAAATCAGAATCTTCTTTCATTGTACTAGAAATTAGCCTCCATGACAACTAGGGACTTTAATCTGTTCCCTGCTGAGTCCTCATTAACTAGAATAAAGTATAACAGGCACTTGACAAATACTCATCAACTGACTGACCGAATGAATAAATGAATGACTATTTTGGTACTTTTTCCACTACACCCTCTTCTGGAGGAATCTGCACCCATAGATCCTGCTGGACTCATTGGCTCTGTTCTATACTGTATAAACCACCTTCCATCACAGCTACCAGATGAGGAACAGACACAGTCCCCAAGGGTAGTCAGTAGGCAATCTGGCCAACACCGATAACTTGTGAGACTAGTCACATGGCAAGATGAGCTACACCAAAGAGACACTAAGCTCTACCTTGGGGATCCAGAGTAAGAGGCACGGAGGGGAGGTTGCCACTGAGGTGCACGCCAAAGAGAGACTGCAAACCCCCAGAGTACAGGGACCAAGTCTGCCTTTTTTCCAGCACTGTCTTCAATCATGCCATAAACAGAGCAACTGCTCAATACAAGTTCCTGAATAAATGAACAAAGAGCAAAATCAGGCCTGGACTGCCATTATGGGACAGTACATGATGAATAAGCCAGAGAAACCAACCTAGCAGAGATGGAAGAGTCTAGATCCAGTAGCTCAAGAGCAATAAAAAGGTTGTGAAAACATGAGAGAGTCTGGTGGGTCCTGGAGCTACCACCTCCCTCCCTCTTTACAATATCCCACCTGCTCTTCTTGGGCCAGTGAGGACATGTTTCTTTTCTTGCAATGCTAGCAAGACAGGTTAGAGCATTGCTCATAGGGAAGACCAGAAAACTGACATAATACCTAAGCAAGTTATTCTTTTGCCTCATTTGTTTGTTTTTCTGTTGAGTGTTGTTGAAGGTTCATATGGGTTGAAAAACTCTTCAAGTCCTAAGGAATAGATTTTATCATCTTTCAGGGCTAAGGGGGCCCTTACTATAGTTTGGATCTTGAATATCCTCCAAAGGCCTGTGGGTTGAAGGCTTGGTTGTCAGCTTGTGGTGCCACCAGGAGATGGTGGAATTTGTAGTAGATGAGGCTTAGAGGAAGGAACTTAGGTCACTGGGAGTGTGCCCTTGTCAAGTCTTCCGCTTTTTACTTCCTGGCCACCACAGGGTGAGCAACTTAGCTTTACCATGTGTTCCCATCATAATGCTCTGCCTCTCCACAGGCCCAAAGTAACAGGTCCAGTCAGTCATGGTCTGAAACTTTCAAAACTGTAAAGCAAAATAACTTTTTTCTCTTTTTAAGTTGATGATCTCAGGTACTTTGTTACAGTGACACAGAGTTGACTAACACAGCCCTTTACCTTCCTTTTACACTAGAACTGTTCAGTTTCAGTTAAGCTATAAGACCTTGGCCCACTCACTTGGGCCTAATTCTATGTAGTCACCAAGGCAACTGCTGCAAGGTGCCAGAGCATCAGTGGAGAGGCAAAGTGGGTCATGCATTGAGTTTACAGGGTCCACTCACTAGTTTTGTCATCAGGCAAACTATTCAAAATCTTTCAACTTCACAGTTTTTTTTCCCCCAAAGGATGTAATAACACTTAAATTTCAGGCTATTGTGAGAATTAAAAGCAGTGGTGTTCAGCACAACCTTTTTAACACTTTTGAGCTATTGGATCCAGACTCTTCCATCTCTGCTAGATTGGTTTCTCTGGCTTATTCATCACATACTGTCCCATAATGACAGCCCAGGCCTGATTTTGTACCCGATGTGTGACTTTTGTGATCTACTGTGTATGCCTGTAAAACACTGCAATTCAGAGGATTTTCTTATATTTTCAGTAATTTAAATCTCACAAGAACTTGCAACATTTGTGAAGAAGAGCCCAGCATTCCCATTTTACAGATGAAGAAACTGGGGTTCAGGTACGATAAGTCACTTGTCCAAGGTTATAAACAGAGTGAGCAGCCCAACTTTATACCAAGTCCCAGTTTTCTTCTACAATGCTGCCCTCAGCACCTGAAAGCAAGACAAGTGACCCAAGGAGCCGCGGCTAAATTCCCATGGGAGGACTCAACTTCTTCTTTCTCAATCATACACAAGATTTCCTTTAGGGATGTGTGCACAAAATTTCCAGTAGCTGAATGAATCAGTATATGAAGGAATGAATGAGTGGGAAGACGAATGAATTTGTATTTTATCTCAATTCTACTCAACACAGGATTCACAATAAAACCTGGGAGTCTCATGAAGGCTGAGATCCTCATAGGACCTCCAGGCGCTTGTTTCTCTCCCACCCCTGGGGATATCTACATCAGAGGCTTGGCAACAGGTGCAGCTCACACCACAATCTCATCCTCTGCCGGCCCTGTCCATTCTACGTACTGGTTTCTGCAGTCTCGTACTCGCTGTCTCTGAGAAGCTCAAAGATGTCCACTTCGACCTTGGCCTTGCCCAGCCTCTCAGGAGCGCGGTTGATGCGGTTCTTGGCCAGCGTGATGGAGAGCCGCTCTCCTCTGCTGCACTCCATGGGGTCGTCCAAGATAGCAGCTGTGGGCAGGCAACCACATGGAGATAGTTGATAGGCTACCCAAGACCATTACCCCCTTTCCTTCTCCAGCCTCCCCTCAATTGCCATCTTCCTTTTCCAGGCAGCTCCACAAAACCCTTTCCACGTTTACATCCTCAGAACTACCTCCAAAGCAAGTGTTCCACATGTTTTAGGGGGTTGGTTTGCAGGCATGTGTAGGAGTGAGTTCTAATGTTGATGTGCACCCCTGGAGTCCTGTAATGCCAAGGCTGGCCACCAGGGGTCCCAATACACAAGGTCCCTGGGTCCAGGCACAGCGAGGTCCTTGGCTCTCATATGTCTACAAGCACTTAGACAGGCATACATATGTACTGTCCTTTGAAAATGGAATTCTGGGAATATGAGGAATGCTTCCTGAGGTGGGAGAAGACTAGAGGAGGCCAGGTTTGCAAGGGAGAACTGTGGGAACAAGGAGAAGCTGCAGGATACTGCTGAATGCTGGCACCCCAAGCTCTGATGTCCTGAGCCATGTCACTCAGGTGAGCTATGGAGCTTCTAGGAACTTCTGGTCTTTCCTCAACATTAGTAACAGTAAGACAACCTCATGGGGTCGGAATGAGGATGCAGTTAAAATAGTGTAGGTAAACGGCCCATGATATGGACTTCATCAGGAGGATAATCAGTGTGGATGACTGAAGTGGTGAAGTATCAATAGCTGCCCAACTTCTGGAAGCATTGTGAAGGGTGACTGGTATGGGACCATGGAGAACTAGGTTTGAATCCTAGTTTCACTGTTTTAGCTATAGGAGCTCAGTTTTCTCACTTGGAAAAAATCCACACCTTGGGCCACAGTGAATATTACATGACCTAGTATGTGCTCAACACACTATCTTGCACATAGTAGGTACTCACTAAATCTAGCTACTGAGATCCTCGTTCTCTTGATAAGGAAACTTACAAAAATGAAGATCCTCACACACACAAACCTGTATGCAACATTTATAGCTGCATTATTCCTGAGTGCCAAAAAGTGAGAACAACCTAAATGTTGATCAAGTGATAGATAAGAAAATTTGGTTTTTCTATGCACTAGAATATACTTCAATAATAAAAAGGGACAAAGTGCTGGCACATGCTATGATGTGGATGAACCTAGAAACAGTATAAGTGAAAGAAGTCAGACACGAAAGGCCACATATTGGGTGGTGCTATTTTTATGAAATGTCTAGGCTACGTGAATCCATAGAGACAGAAAGTAGATTACTGGTTGCCTAGGACTAGGAGACTTGTGAGAAAAGGGAGAGTGACTGCTATTGAGTAGAGTATTTCTTCTGGGGTGATGAAAACATTCTAAAATTGATTGTGGTGATGGTTGTGTATCTCTGCAAATACAGTGAAAAACAAAACACTGAGTTGTGTACTTTAAACAGATGAATTACATGATATGTGATGTATATCACACAAAGAAAACCATTATAGAAAAAAATAAATGTCCAACTTATCTTTCAGAGGTGGAAAGAAATGGGGGGAAATCAAGCTGAACAGACTTCTCTAACACACAGCCCCTGAATCTTTGTGACTGGGGTGGCAGAGACCCATGTGGTGTTGTCTTTTCTGTATATTGCTCCCAGGCTTCCTCTCACTATTTCACAAATGAAGAAGGAGAATATAGAATATTCCCAAACATTTTTCATGACTTGTAGATAAATTTATATGCATAACCCCATTGAATAATAATAAAAGTTCAATCTAATTTATTTAGGGTGGCCATATATGGGCCTCTGTAAATTGACTAACAAAGTTCATGCAAACCTGAGGTGATTAGCCCCACTGCAGGAGTGACCAGAGGGCTGTAATGTGTGACGGAAGAACTTGGGCAAGGGAACCTCAGGGAGCAAGACCAGAATGAGATGGTTCCTTTGGATGTAGAAAATGAGACAATTACACTGCTGTACCAGGATGGCAACTTTGGGACTAGAAGGAAAGAGGAAATAGAGGATTACTCCTCAAATGGTGTTCCTTGGTGGACACCTTGCACTCCTAGAAATAGACAGAAGGTTGTCTGAGGATGTCTAGCCCTGGGCCAGCTTCAACTAGTAATCTCCACATCCACTGGTTATAGATTCCACAGTTCCACATAAGATTTGATGTGCAGAAAAAATGTTTTGTGGTTAAAAACATAAAGAAAACAGCATGAGAAAGAGACATCTGGAATGTTAGGAACTAGTAATGCCACCAAGCATGAATCACGGGCAAGAGACCCCAGATCCACAACGTATGACCTTTATATTATTCAGTGACAACCCTGGTGCAAGTGCTTAGTAGGTACAGTCTCTCTCAAGCTCTGCAACAACTTGGCAAGATGGGTGTTTATCTCACGTGGACATGAGCAGTTGAGCCCACATTCTTGAACCTGGTGAGTAGGAAAGGAGAAGGTGAACTCAGGTTGGCCTGACTTCAGACCTTCCTCCTCATGAAGACCTGTTTTCCAGGGACATGAGCTGAAGGTAGAGTGCAAAGGCAGGACACATAAGAATTGTAGGCACTGTGAAGGATGTGTCACCACGGCAAATCAACTCTGAGACACCAACAGTGACAGGCTGGAGCCTGGGCCTCTGAAAATTTCCCCAGGGGCACTCAACCACTGAACCACATCCCTAGCCCTATTTTGTGTTTTATGTAGAGACAGGGTCTCACTGAGTTGCTTAGCACCTCGCCATTGCTGAGGCTGGCTTTGAACTCGCGATTCTCCTGTCTCAGCCTCCCAAAGTGTTGGGATTACAAGAATACACCACGGTGCCCAGCCAGACTTACATGAAGCATTAAATTAGAGGAAGCTATCCCTCCCTTTGGGCAGGTGATCTCAATAGTATCAACTTTTCCATCTATAACTGTTATGGTTTAGATATGAGGTGTCCCCCCAAAGCTCTTGTGTGAGACAATATAAGGAAGTTTAGAAGAGAAATGATTGGGTTACAAGAGCCTTAACCTTAATCAGCCTTAATCAGTGCATTGGTCCCCTGATAGGGATAACCTGGGTGGTAATTGTTGGCATGCAGAGTGTGGCTGGAGGAGGTGGGTTATTGGGGGCATGGTTTGGGGGTTTATATTTTGTCTGTAGTGAGGAGAGCTCTTTTTGCTTCCCGGTCCCATGTCCTAAGCAGCTTTCCTTCACCACACTCTCCCTTCCTCACTAGAGCCCTAAATGGTTAGTTGGCCATCTATGGACTGAGACCTCTGAAACCATGAGCCCCAAAATGAATTTTTCCTCCTTAAAATTGTTCTCATATCTTTTGGCCACAACAGCAAAAAATGGTGACTAAAACAACAGCCTACTAGTTATTTAACAAATCACTTGTAATAAAATAATCTCTCAGAAAAATGCCTGTTATGGTTTGGATCTTAAATGTTCCCCCAACGCCCTTGTATAGAAGGCTTGGTCTCTGGTCTATTAGGCTCTTGGGAGATGGGGAAGAAAGTTAGGTCACTTGGGTGCATCCCTGAAAGGGATAGTAGGACTCTGACCCCTTCCACTCTTGCTGTTTGTCTCTCTCCAGCTCCCTGCTTCCTGGCCACTGTGAAGGGAGCAGCTTTGTTCCACGGTGTGCTCTCCATCATAATTTTCTGCCTTGCCACAGCCCCACAGCGATAGGATCAAGTGACTATGGACTGAAACCTCTGAAACCATGCCCCAAAATAAATCTTTCCTCCTTTAAATTGATTTATCTGAGGTATTTTGTCACAGTAGTGGAAAGCTGACTAACAATGCCAACATACTCTAAATCGGGGAACTCAGGAACATTTTGACCTGGATGTTGGTGTTACAGAGTCATTCTGGACTTCTCCCTGTCCCATAGGTACGAAAAGGGCACAATTAAAGCTGTACTGAAGGAGGTGCACACATTAAAGGGTCTGTGTCAGAGCTGATTGGTTCCATCTGTTCTCTTCTTGCAAAGGACACACTCAAGATGTGAGCTACTGATTCCATTGCCTCTGCTACTCCCACGTACATGGTGGAGCCCTGACTCTAAAGTGACTGTGCTTGGAAATAAGATTTTTAGGAGGTAATTGAGGTTAAATGAGGTCATAGGGGTGGGACTCTCATCTCATAGGATTAGTGCTCCTCTCAGAAGACAGACAGCAGACAGGCTCGCTCTCTCCATCATATGAGGACACAGCGAGAAGGTGGGTATCCTCTGTCAGGAAGAGAGTCCTTACTAGGGAACCCAAGCAGCTAGCACCTTGATCTTGGACTTCCCGGCCTCCAGAAGAGTGAGCAGTGAAGTTCTACTGTTGAACCCACTCAATTTGTAGGACCTTCTTATGGTGCTGAGCTGCTGAAGGCAATGTGTTAGCACAAACCCAGAGGAGCAGGACCACTGCCAGTGTGTAAATGGACAATCAGCTCATGGCATCACTGGGCACGCTTGAGACAGAGATAATAGGCAGGGAGAAGAGGGAATGTGGGAATCTTACATTAGAGGGAATCATGAGGTTCCCTCTGCACCCTTTTATTTTCCACCCACAAGGTTGGTTTAACAGGGACTCTGCACTCACAGGCATTTGGCCAGTTCTCGCCAACGCACTGAGTTCCCACATCCTGCCCTCCTAACCTCCACTCCTATGCCACTCTGGGCACCACTTTTCATTAAGGCTTTAGTTCTAGACATTGATTAATTTCTGGCTGGGAAAAACCTCAACTGGGTGGTTGGTTGGCATCAAACATATTGGGATCAGGATAATTAGGATGACATAACCAGATTCTGGGGCTATGAACACCAAAGACAAGGTAGAGGCCCAGGCTCTCTTGGGACATCAAAGGAACATGTCCCCACCAGGTGGTTACCAAACAGCACACTTGTTCTTTGGCAGTCTCAGGAGAGAGGCCAGATGGATGAAGGAGAGCCGCGTGCTCGAGACTTAATGTGCAGCGGATGCTACTGGCCTGTGCCATGTCCCTCAGGCCTGGCTGCCTGGCTAGGCCAGGATGTTCAGAGTTCCCAGCTGCTGCCAAATGAGGAGCAATATGAGCCAACACATCCTCCAGCCCTGGGGACTGCTTGCACGCAAGTCGACCAGCAGACACGGTTAGGAGGTCCAGACTGCAGGGGGACAGGGCTGAGAGGGTGACACACATGCAGGGACCCCCCTTTCCAGCCATGGGGATGCAGTGCACAATTCCTTCAACCCAGGTAGCCTCAGCACACCTTCCTCATGCTTAAGAGCCAGGGGTCCTTGGCCTTCACACTGAGCCATTCTCCCCACAAGCCCCAAGCACTGTACTCTCTGCCCAGTTCTCTCTGAGGCCTGAGCCTTATGTCAATGAAAGGGTACTCTGTTGACTATGCCCATCCCCACCCCAAACTCCCCTGCTGCTCTAGTTCCATGCCTGTGCCAGCTCTGGAGAGGGTCTGGCTTTGCCTACTGCAACGCTCTCTAGCTCAGCCCTCAGTGTGGCCATAACTACCCAGGAAAGGGGTAATCTGCCACTGACCTGCTCAAAGGCCTCTGGGCCTCCTTATTATAGTCTCCAGAGTGGATCCCAATCCAGCATCCAGAAGTGCCCCAGGCCCTGCACAGCCTGGCTTCCACCACCTTTGTGGCTGCAGCATCCTCTTCCATCCCAACAGTGACCAGGCCTCCTGAAAAGACCTAGACTGGCCTACCGTCCATCTCCATACCTTTGTTGGTACTGTCCCTGTCCCCTATCCCTCCTTTCTCCAGCAGGCCTCTTCTCCCCTTAGACTCACCTTTTCCAGAAGTCCTTCCCAACTCCCCTGCCCCGTGTTCTCCTTCTCTGGATTTCCTAAGAACCCCCACCACCTCCACGCTGCCGTGGAGGGAGCTTACCTTTCCAGCTGTATCTGTGAGAGTCCTCAGCTGCTTATGGTTTAAAAGCCCAGAATGATCCCTCCTTCCAGTCTTTCCAGATCCCCCATCCCAAATGAACTCCCCATTCATGGAACTCCCTGACTGGCCTGTGCCTTTGCCCTGGTGTCTTTGCCTACCTTTCTGTTCTCCCCTAGACAGTTGGCTCCTTGAGGGTGAGGGCCATGCCTGATCACCTGAGTAACTGCAGTTCTGGGCACACAGTGGCTCTTGGTGAATGGCTTCTGAGGGAATGGACCTGCATTCTCATTCCTTATAGCGGGTATCAGTATGGCACCTGGTGGGGCTGTCAGCTGGATGTGAGGGCTGAAGGTGGCGTCTATACATAGGGCCTACAAGGGAGATGACCTGGGGATGCCTCCATGGCCCTGGACCCCTGCTCGCTCTTCACCTGTGCAAACTGGAATGGGGCTTGCCATCCCTCCAGGAATTCTCAGCAGCCCAGGAGTGACCCCTAAGGTGGGGAAGTCAGCCTCCTTAACCCAGGCTCCTCCAGAGGCTCACCATGAAGAGGCACTTGGAAAATTCTCGCTTCTTCAAGGGGAGGAATCAAGAGGTTTTACTGGAGAGTTCTTTACAGGCAGTACCCATAACACCGCCTATGACTGCTGGGCTCAGCCTGTTACAGCCCTGCGCTAACAAGAAAAAGAGATGATTTGAGCCCTGGGGAGCCAGTTAGCTTGCTCCACGGCTGACCCCTGGCTGCTCTCTTTCCAGCTCCTGGTCCCCAGACACAGTCCCAGCCCTGTCACTCATCCACACCAGCTCGTCCACTCACCTCCGTCCTCCAGTACCCTCCCTTCGCCCCATTGTTCCTGCCATCCCTGCTGCTAGAGGCAATCACACCACCAGCTCACACCTGCTTCCTCACTGGGGGCCCAACTCTGGACTTTCGTTGGCCCTGGGTCAGCTCCTTCTCTGTAGTTCCTGGCTGTGTTCTCTGTGTTCATTGGCTGGGTTGCCATAACAAAGTGTTCCACAATAGAGCTTCAAACACAGAAACTTATTTTCTCACAGTTCTGGAGGCTGGAAGTCTGAGATCAGTGTTGGCTGAACTGGTTTCCTCTGAGGCCTCCCTCCTTGGCTGGTAGATGGCCGTCTTTGCCCTGTCCTCTCACACTCTTCCCTCTGTGTGTGTCTGTGTCCTAACTTCATGTTGGATGAGGGCCCGACCTATGGACCCTGCTTTAACTGCTACCTCTATGAAGACATCATCTCCAAAGAGAGCCACATTCAGATGGACTGGGGTTTACAAATTCCACATAAGAATGTAGGGGGGCGGGGGCAGACACAGTTCTATCTATTACATGACCTGTCACCTCCAGACACTGTCCAACTCCCACGCCTCATTCTTGGCCCTCAGACTGGTTAAACTGAGGCCACTCTGGGGCTACCACCTGAACTTCCCACCCTCAAACCTTCCCACCAGGCTGAGAGAGCAAGGGCTCCTTTTCCAAGTAAGGCTCCCCCCATGGCCTCCCCTTCTCTGCCTGGGGTCTGCACATCTAACTCCACCTCCCTTCTCTCCTCTGTCTTCAGTCTCTCCCAGACAAGCATGTTCCCCTGTGCCTGGTCGTGGCTAAAGCCCTCCCCTGACCACATCGGCCCTAGGTGCCCTCTGTTTCTCACTTCTACCTTCAATCCAAGCCAGGCTGGTCAAATGGTTCTTCCATGTTTGCTGACTTTACCTCACCCCAGATTCTCCTCGACCCACCACAGCCTGCCTTCTGTCCCTGCCACCTCAAACTGCACACACACTCAACCTCAACAACCACTTGTGCAAGACCAGTGGACACTTTGGATTCTTTGGGTAATGACATCGCAGGCTGCCATCACTGTGTACCTCCAGGTGCTGTTCTAAGAACATCAAATGTATCATCTCATTTCCTCTCACACAACCCTACAATTTGTTATCCCAGTTCATAGGAGACACATGAGGAATGGGCAGGTTAAGGAACTTTCCCAAGAGGGCACAACTCTCCATGGCAGCCTGGGTTCAGGACCTGGGAGCCACTCCTGGCTGGTGCTTCATTAGCACCTGAGAGTCCTGAGCGCTCCTTCTTGCCTGAGACCCTCAGCTTCCTTGGCTTCTAAGAAGCGACTCTCCCAGGGTCCTCCTAATTCTCGGACCATTCTTGCAGATACGCTCTTCTCCTGCCTGTCCTTTAGATAGTGATGAATTCCCAGGGTCTCTGCAGTGCCCTCTTCTTACCTTCTTCTCAGGAGCTTCCTAAAGTGCTCTCTCCTTTATGCCCTCCTTCATGGACATGCTTTCTCTATATCCAACAATCTGGTGAGGTCTCCAGGTAAATGTCTGAGGAGCCTCTCAAACCTACCAAGCCCCAAGCAACTCCTTCCCTTCCCTCCTGTTCTTCCCGCCATATTCCTGATCTCAGTTAATGGCAGTAGCAGCTACCCAGACGCGGGACCCTCCCCAGCTCCTCACCATCCCCATATCCAGTCCCCGCTTGCCTCTAGTTTGACCTTCACAATAATCCTTGAATCAGTCCTCTTCTTACCAGTACCTTCACCTCAGCTACTGACCCGCAACCTCTCACTCTTACCTGGTTTGCTGCCTCCAATCTGCCATCATCAGCACCCTGGTACTCCTCCGTCACATGGCTGCCATGGTGATGACTTGAAGTGTGGCAAAGCTTTCACTCTCAAGTACACAGGCTCCGTGGCACTTGGCATGGCAGACAAGACCTCTGTCTCTATCTCTTTACGTTCTGTTTCCCACATATCCCTCTCCACCTGTAGGAACAGTAGGGGGCCCAGAGCACCCCTACAAACACACACACAGTGCGCACACACACCCTACTCCCCATCCTCCTCCACTTGCTCACCTTTGCTCAGTGACCACACTCACTCAGGATGAATCCTCTGCTCAGACATCTCCTCCAGGAAGCCTTCCCTGAACACAAAGCCTGGGCAAGCACCACCTCTGTGTGTTTCCATGGAAGACACTTACACTGCGTTTCTTCATCAGTTTAGTGTTCGATCTTCACTCCTTAATTCTTTCTATCCCAGAGCCTCATACCTTATGTGGTAACAGCATACACTTTATAGATGTTTCAGCCAAACTTTTATACCAACTTCTATTCCTTCCTGACCCATACACAGATGAAAAACTTATTTTGAAAAAAGTTGCAGTGGAAAAAAAAATGGTCTTTTCACCATGTTGTATTTGAACAACTGTATATCCATATGCTAAAGGAAAAAAGAGAACTTTAAACCCTATCTCACACCATATGCAAAAATGAACACAAAGTGGATCATATACATAAAGGTAAAACATAACACTATAAAACTTCTGGAAGAAAATAGTCATCATCTTAAGTTGAACAAAGATGTCTTAGGTATGACACCAAAAACAACCTAAGAAGTAAAACAAACAAAATTGATAAACTGAGCTTCATCAAAATTAGAAATGTCTATTCTTCAAAAGATACTGTTAACCAGAATGAAAGACAAGCCAGATTGAGAGAAAATATTATATGCAAAATATATTCAATCAAGGGCTTGTATCCGGAATACATAAAGAACTTTTAAGACTCAATAATAAGAGAACAATCCAGTTTTTTAAAATGAGCAAAACATTTGAATAGACACTTTAACAAAGAAGCGATAAATGGTGGGAGGCAAATGAGCATGTGGGGAATGTGCTCAACATCTTTAGTCACTGGGGAAACTCATATTAAAGCTGTAATGAGATATCACTACAAACCTATTAGAATGGCTGAAATTAGAAAGCTTGACTGACCATACCCAGAGCTGGAGAGAATACAGAACCGGGATTCTCAGATGCCCCACTCCTTCCCCAGCTCTCCTCCCTCTGCTATCTAAGCCTGGTAAGTGCTCCCCAAATCCCACACTCCAGGCCTAGTCCTTGGCCCACTTGCTTGGAGTGCTCTCTCTCTTAGACAACTTATTCTCAACTATCAGCTGCATAAGAGTATGCCAAGATCTCCATCTCTAGGCCCTCTCTGTCTGCTACTAGGCAATGTCCTGTTGGAGGCACTTCCAGATTTTTGTCCCAAATATAACCTATTATTTTTTTCCATAGAAACAGGGGCTCTTTGTTACTTCTCAGCCTCAGTTAATAGCAGTTACCCACGTGCAGACCCCTGGCAGCGCTGTCTTGCGCTCTCCCCATCCCTTCAGCCGCTCCATCTGCTTGGTCACTGAGGCCTGCCAAGGGATCTGATCTGCTGCCACCCACTGCTGCTGTGTTCTTGTTGCTGCCACCCTTCCTTTCTCCTGCATCCCTCTCACCTGTCACTACCTCAGTGGCTCTCACATCAGGACAGCTTCTCTCCACTGCAGATCTGCCCACCTGGCCACCAGGTCCCCCACAGATTCCCACAACATGCTTTTCCAGGCTCATTCTATTCCATTCTATGACCGCTAGCTGAACGTGGAATGGAACATGACACTTTCCCCTGTACGTTTTTGGTCCAGGTGGTCCTTTCTTCCTGGCTGTTCTGTATCCACATCCAATCACACCTAAATAGCACCCCATGCGCATGCCCCACTTGCACCCTAACCCTAGGCAAGCACTGAACTGCTCCGGCCCCAAAGATCTACCCCTTCTCCAATCCTCCAAAGCATTTATTGTCTGTACCATTCATTTAGTACTTAGTCCAAAATCTTATAACTGAGAAGGGAAATGCTTTCATTCACTCAATTGCCCTTCTATTTATTCATTCACTCAATACTTATTAACCATGTATCTTAAGGGATTAGGTACACAGAGAAAGACAGGAAGTGTTTCTGCTTTCAAAGTGTCTGGGAGAGGACACGGTCCTATAAACAAATAGCTACAACCCAATATGGTAAGTGATGTGATAAAAGCCTATTATGGTACAGCCATGAACCAGGGGTTCATGTGCTGGGAAATCACAGGCAAAGGTTCCCAAGGACATCATGGGGGCTGGGGAGGGAGGCAGACCTTTAGTGTACAATGAAACAAGTGGTTCCATAGACAGAATCACAAAATTCTAAGGAAGCATTAGTAAAGGAAAACATACTCTCAGGAGGGTGGAGGAAGCTTTAGGGAAGGCCTCAGCAGGTATCCAACACCTGCAGGTCAAGTGCCTACTACCTACCAGGCTTCACAGAAGAGGCAGCCCTGAAGGAGGCCAGTGAATTGCCCAGGAAGGCAGGGAAGCCAAATGCAAAGTGTGTCCCAGTGTGTGGAGCTCCTGAGGTAGGAGGAAGCCTGGGGTGACTGGCTCTGCTGGCTCCCAGCAGGGAAGGCTGAGGGAGCATGAAGGACTTTGTGTGACTCTCCAGGAATTGGGGGTGACATCCTGAAGGTGATGAGGAACAACTGGAGGCCTTTCAAAAAGCTATGACATCATAAGGCTTGCATTTTAGGCCTATTACTCTTATAGACACACTGGAGAGGGAGTAAAAATGTTAAGCTAGAAGACTGGCCTGGGTGCTATTTTAAGAGAAGTAAGGCAGATAGTGAGGCCAAAGAGGGTCAGAATCAATAAGCCTGCAGAGAGGTGGGTTCAGGTGAGATGGGCTTCTGGATTCTATTTAGATGATGACATCATTGACCAAGGTAAAGAATATGGGGTGACAGAGATGAGGCTGCTCTTTTCTGTTTTTGAAGAAGGGTAAGATGATGATTTTGGTGTAGTATTTGTTACGTGTCTAGTAACAAAGTTAGTGATCTGGCTCTCCGGAAACAGCCCAGGCTAGACCCAGATCTGGGAATCCAAAGGGGAGGCTGTAATGACAATTTGGATCCAGCAAGTGGAGAGGAGGGACATGTCTAAGACCCTGGACACTTGATGCTTGCAGAGAATGTGGGAAGAGATGGAGAAGCAAAGTTTAGGCCAGAGGATCTAAAGAAGACAGAAGTCAAATAAAACAAGGACTGGGGACTTTGCATGAGATCTTGCAATTAGGAAGTCCTGGGGGACATTAGCAAGTCTTCCAGCAGAGAATTGGGGGTGGCACTTAGATGGCAGCAGGTAGCGAAGTGAAGGAGAAGAGAATGAAGGGTCAAGTAGCTTGTTCTGCAAGCGTCTGATTAGCTGGCACAACAGTGGACAATCTCACTGTCCAAGGGAGGGTTTTAAAATTAAGGTGAGAGGGGCTCAGAAGGAGGAGCCAGTGGAGAAGGTGACGGGATCACATCAGAAGAAAGGCAGCATTTTCTTTTTTTTTTTTTAATTTTTCATTTGTTCTTTTTAGTTATACATGACAGTAGAGTGTATTTTGACATATTATATATACATACATGGAGTATAACTCCCATTCTTGTGGCTGTACATGATGTGGAGTTACACTGGTGGTGTATTCATATATGATCATAGGAAAGTTATGTCCAATTCATTCTACTGTCTTTCCTGTTCTCATCCCCTCCTTTCCTTTCATTCCCCTTTGTCTAATGCAATGAACTTCTATTCTCCCCACCCTGCCTATTGTGGATTAGCACCTGCTTATCAGAGAGAACATTTGACCTTTGATTTTTTGGGATTGGCTTATTTCACTTAGCCTGATATTCTCCAGCTCCATCCATTTACTGGCAAATGCCATAATTTCATTCTTCTTTTAGGCTGAGTAATATTCCATTGTGTATATATACCACAGTTTCTTTATCCAGTCATCTATAGGTTGCTTCCATAGTTTAGCTTTGTGAATTGAGCCACTGTAAATATTGGTGTGGCCATGTCACATCAATGATTTTGATTTTGAGTTGAAAGGGGACATTTTCTGAAGCAAGTCCAGCAAAAGGACAGAAAAAGAGCCTGGAGCAGAGGTTCAGGTTCACCGGTTTGACAGAAGGGACTGCTCCTCCTCCAAGATGGCAGGACAACAGGAAAGGAGGTGTGGTAAAGATTGCTCACCAACCCCCAGTCCTATGTCCTTTTCTTCCTGTTAATAATGCAACCCTCCAAGCTTTAACTGGATGAATTGCTGCCTGACTACATGCACCAGACTCCCCTGAGCTCAGAGAAGCCATGGGCTGAATCCAGGTTAGCAGATGTGAGTGGAAGTGACTGGGACATCCAGGTCATCTCTGTGCCCTGTACTGTCCTTCCCTTTCTTGCTGCCTCGAAGTGGTGACAACAGGAACATACAGAAACCACAAGCTGATGACAGCAACATCCTCATCATGCCTCATCTTTGGGCTAACACTTACTCCAGACTCATGCGTAGGAGAAATACCCTTCTATCTCTGAGCAACTGAATTTTCAGTTCTTTTTGTTACTGTGGCTCAGTAACTGTCAGTAACTCAGTGCTGTCCCACAGCAATATAATGCAAGCCACGTGGGCCTTCTGAAATGTTCTTAGTGGCCACATTGCAAAAGGTCAAAAGAAACAGATAAGATTATGAAATTAAACCAAACTTCCAAAATCATATTATGTCAACATCTAATCAATATGAAAATCATTGAGCTATTTTATCTTCTTGTTTTCATACTAAAACATCAAGCTCTAGTGAGTACTTTACACTTACAACACATCTCCAATCAGACTAGCTCCACTTCAAGTGCTCAACAGATCTTAGTTGCTGAATTAGATGGTGCAGGTCTCAAAAGAGTGAGAGAGACAACTATTAATCAGTATTTGGTAGAAGGGGAATGGAGATAGGATGAGCTGGCATCCTTCTGTTTTCTTTGGGGTGAGGCAAGGTCTTCATCTTCTGCAAGTAAGACTGGCAATGATAGGGTAGGTGGTTTCCTTCAGATGTACAGCTTAGAATGGCTGCTCTGATATGTACATGCATTTTCATCTGGGCCCAGTTGAAGTGGGGACCCCTCGGTGTGTCTCAGGGCACAAACAAAAGCAGGGACTGCAGCTGTCAAAACTTACTCGAGTAGGTTTTCAGGTGGGTGTGCAGGACAGGGACAAGGGAGCTGAAGGTGCTAACAGGAGCATGGTGGGGGTGATGGGCTGTGGTTTTTTCACTGGGCAAGGAAGGGAGTGAAGCCCAGGAAAGCTGTCCAGTGAGTGAGACCCAGCAGAGATGAGAGGGGTGGCACATCTGGAATAGGTGGACCTGAGGACGTCTAGAAGAGCAGGAGATGCAGAAGCAAGGTACTCAAAGTTAGATGGACAGGAGGCTGTTTTCAGACCATGGGATCTGGAAAACTAAGGTTTGAGAAACAGAGGGTCAAGGGCTGCCATCATCCAGTGGGACTGCGATGGTGACCAGGAGTGGGAGAAAGGCCTTCAGAAGGGAGGAAGCCGAGAGGCACTGGAGGGATGGGTATGTGGGCAGTGAGCATGACCAGGCCAGAGCAAGGCAGGGTGCAAGGAAGGCGGGGAGCAGAGTCCCATCCCTACACGACAATGGCAGGCACAAGGTGAGTGGGAACTTGGGAGGGAAACAACAGGGGGCAAGTGTTGGTAGGTTGCACCAGGAAGTTAGGGCAGTAGCGTGGCCACTCTTTAGAGTGAGCGGTTGCCTCTGGAGATGTACCTGCCAGTGTTGGGTTCTGGCCAGCAGAGGTGAATGTATGTGGTGGGCGTGGCACCCAGCTGAGGGAGCCTGCGCTGAGGACAGCTCAGGGATGCAGCAGAGCCTGCAAATGGGCCACATGCCTAGAATGCTGCTGCCCCAGGTATTGCAAACACTGCCACCTAACCTGGAACACCCTGAGTATGGAAACTGCATCTCCTTGTGTCAATGTCACTCAGCTCAGACCTGGACACCTGTTAGGCACATGTACCTTCCAAGATACTCAAGATCCTGCTATGAGTTCATGGTTAGATTTTGACATCACAGTTCACCTTAATCTTTCACATTCGTACAGTTAAAGAAAGGACATAAGCCCTGGGGAAAATTATTAATAAAGTCCCTAGCATAACCAGCAATTATAGCATTTAGTGCCTTAAAATCTGGCCAGTTTGTAAGGTCACTGTACACCTGACTGATATTCCCAGTTACCCTTCTTAAACTGGTCCTTTCTTTCCCTCAACCTTGTCATCTCCCTCCTAGGTTTCTCTCAGGGAAGGCTTTCTCTTTCAGCCATCATCACAGAGGGAGCCCCTGCCATGTCTGGGGCAGCTCCAGTGGGCAGCTCTGACTGGCCCAGATGCATGACCATGGCAGTGTGGTGCCCAGCATACCCGCACTCACGGCTCACAGCACACAGAGCCACGCTGGGGGAGAAATAGTGAGCTGGAGCTGCCTGTTTGTCTTGTCTAATGGCTGCTGGTGACAGCCTTCTGGCCGAGTTGTGGGACAGAGTGGGAATGAAGGCAGAAAGGACATGGAGCAATGGAGACAGCTGGGAGTTTTAATGGGTTTGCATGTACAAGGATGCCAGGCAAGGTCTGCCTTTTAACTCCAGAGGAGACTGAGCCTAGGTCAGCTCATTGCCTGGGGTAGTTCAATCCAGTGAGCATTTATTGAGTACCTATCTTATGCCAGGCACCAGTGGTGGTAGATGCAATTGAGAACACACCAGTTGAAGACATGAAGCAGCTCTGGCACCTGCTCACAAAGACTCACAGCTAGCTGGGGACATGGCTATGGGGTGGGGAGTAAGGGTAGAGATCACAAGATATGTGCTGGGCAGGCTGTAAAAAGTGAGCCCAGCTGGGCAGCTGGCAGGTGCCAGCCCAAGAATTCACTTACCTCTGGGCCAACAGCACTCCACATTGTGCTGTGACTCACCCATCAATCTCCATCGAGTTCATCACCATTACATCATGTCACCTCCCTGATTCCAGGAAGGGAGACCCTAAGTCAAACATTTTACCCAAACCTTTGAATAAATGAGTGTCATGCCCAACAGCATTTATAATACAGGACCCTGTCACTCCTGATCAGAAATGGCAATGACAATGGAAACTAGAGGGTTGACGCATTTGGTTGATACTAATCTCCCTTCCACCCCAGGGAAAAGGGCGAGCAAGAGAAAATGACAAATTAGAACTGCTTCGAGTTCTTTGCAAGAAGATGGCTAGAAAAATCTGAAGGGCCATTACTTTGATTGTTTCCACCTTGGAGTTATCTGTCTTTTTTCCCAGGAGATCAAACCACAAGTAATGGATCTTTTTATTCATTGTCGTCATCCCCCAAGGAAGGAGACAGAACAGGGCAGGAACTATTTATCCAGGAGGACACTGGGCTTTAGAGTCTAAGCGAGGTACCCCCAGTGGGATGAGAATAGAATATTCATGTGTTCATTCATTTGAAAAATATTCAGATAATCTGTCACACTTTCTCTTTTGCCCTTTTCCTAAGGTAGAAAGGAAGAGATTCATATCAACAAAATGTGTCAGACTTTGAGCTCACGTAGTCATTATGATTTCTGATTGGGGGCGACCGTCACTATTCTACATGCCCAGGAGACAGGCAAAGTCCTCAAGGAGCCCGCATCTAAAATGTCAGTTGGAAACTTGTCATCCCGACCCCTCCACCCCCAGGGCTGGGACCTCCACATCACCTTCTTAGTAGCCTGCAGAGGTCCCAAGCCCCCTTCGTGACACTTCACAAAATCAAACACCTCTCAGGTCCATCCGCTGTCAAAATCCCACACTATACATCAGAATTTTTTCCCCTCAAAAGTAACTTGTTTCCTTAGCAAGTGTCCACAGGCTATCTCTGAGAAGCACTTTGTGGAAGAATAATGAGAAGGTGTTGGGAGGCTAACTCCAAGAGCCTTTCTTCAAGCTAGAGCTCAGGAGATTAGTCCAAGATGAGGAAGGGAGCAGGCTGAGAGGGGGGCTCACCAAGGCTCTGCACCAGAACCCAGGAGATTCGGCTCCATCTTCCTTTCTGGGTAGCATTACGCTGACTGGCTGAGTTTCTTCAAGAGCTGCTAGCTAAGAGAGATGCTAAGCTGGCAGTTGTCAGACTGTTCCGAATGCATAGCGGGACAAGGGAAAAGAAAGATCGCTAACCGCAGGGGATAAAAAGCAGCCCCGTTCAGATGCCATATGCCATAGAAGTAAAAAGCTAGTAAATTTAATTTAGTATAGATCACTCAATTACCCACTTTAAAAATTAAGGACCAAGACCATAAACCCACTAAACTTCAAATCTTCATAATGGGCAGTTAAATGAGACAGACAAAGAGAAAAGGTACAGAGTGGGAGGAAAACAAGGGAAAAGACCAGCAGAGAGGGGAAGGGCAAAGGGAAGGAGAGAGAAAGAGAAGGGCAGGAGAGAAGAAGGACAAGAAAGAAGTAGGGGGCAGAGGATAAGAAACACAGGGCTAGCAAGACTGACTTTGAGATGGGCTCCAAGAAAGAGACAGGGAGGGGCAGAGGAAGAGAGGCTGGTGCTTCACGCATCCTCAGAAGAGCCTTCCAAGGGGGGCGGTGGGGAGGTCTTCTGATTCTGCTGCCAGAGAGATTTAAAGCCACAACAGTAGCACAGATGGGACAAAAGCTTTCTCTGCTGACTAGAAAAAGTTCACTCGGGTTTTTTTTTTTTTCTTTCTTTCTTTCTATTCCCATGACTACAACCTTAGTTTAGAGCAGGATTTCAAAACTTCAGCATTACTGATATTTGGGGCCAGACGTCTTTATCGGAGGAGGCTGTTCTGAACCTCCAAGAAAGTTCAGCAGCATCCCTGGCCTCTAACCACTAGATGCCAGCAGCACCCTCCCCGGCTGTGACAACTAAAAATGTCTCCAGATAGACATGCCTGATGTCCACCTGGTGGGGGTGGGGGACAGCAACTGCCCCTAGCTGAGAACCACTGGTTTAGACCATTGTTACTTCTTTCCTAACTGTATTCCTGCCTTGGCAGCCAACTCTCCAACGCCTCCACACACAAGAGGCCCCGTGAGGCCCCTTGAGGCCCCTCTTTGATGATGTCACTTAACTATTCAGAATCACTTCAAAGCATCCCGGTGTCCATAGAAGAGTGCTGGTGCCCTTCTGTGTACTGAGCTTCCTCCAAGCACTGGAAATAGAGCGGTAAACAGGACAGAGACCCAGTTCAAGGACCTGGTGCTCTTATTAAGAGAGGCACCCAAAAGGATCATCTGGATGATCCAGATGGCAGGAAGAACTAAATAGAAAACTGGGGAAACTGAGCAAATGCTGGAGGGTGGTGAAGGAAGATCTGTCTTTAACAAGGCGCCACCTAAGCTGAGACCTAAACAATGAGGAGGTAGGAGCCACGTGGGAGGAGCAAGTTAAGAAAATGCTTGCAAGCCCGGCATGGTGGCGCATGCCTGTAATCCCAGCACTTTGGGAGGCTGAGGCAGAAGAATCGCGAGTTCAAAGCCAGCCTCAACAACAGTGAGGAGCTAAGCAACTCAGTGAGACCCTGTCTCTACATAAAACACAAAATAGGGCTGGGGATGTGGCTCAGTGGTCGAGTACCTCTGAGTTCAATCCCCGGTACCAAAAAAAGAAAAAGAAAGAAAAGAAAAGAAAGAGTTTGCAGGTGCTGGAGTATGGGGAAGAATGGAAGGGGGAGCCACAGGTGGCCCCTTGGCCTATGGGCCATGGCAAGAAGCCTGATACTGTTCCAGTTGCAGAGGGGAGTTGCTGGAGGTTACAAACACAAGCCTAACTCCTCAGCCTAATTCTAGAACCCACAACCCAGCCTTTGCCCACCCAGCCCAGATGAGACCGCTCGTACTCTCTACTAACTTGAGTGTGCATCAGAATCACCTACGGGACTTGTTAAAACACAGATTGCAGGGCCTACGCCCACAGCTTCTGATTCAGTCAAAGTCTGGAATGGTGCCCAAGAATGTTCATTTCTCACAAGTTCCTGGGAGCTGCTGACATTGCTAATCCAGGGCCCACGCTGGGAGCATCACTCTCTGAACAAGCTTCCGAGCTGTGTCTTCAATCATGCTATTTCCATCACCCACCACGCAATCCTACTCCCTCCTCTGCAATGGCTGGCTTTTGAAATCCCAGTCACTTTTCAAGGTCTGGCTCAAAAGCGACTCATACACATTCTTTCAGTGATCCTTCAGACACACAGACCACGGCCCCAGCCACGCATCATCCGGGACACCGTTGGCAACAGGTCAACATCTTCTGGCCTGAAGTGCATACGCTTGTATGAGGGCCTCAGTACCACCTCTAAACCACGACTTCCTCCAGGTGGGCCCCCCCCCGCCCCGTTCTAAAATAATCTGCTAAGATCCCTTTCTCTTCTGTTTTGAATAAGGCAAACTATCATCAAATCAGTCACCTGTATAAATGACTGATATGTGTCATCACCTCACACTTATTAAAATATCTACTGCAAAACAAACAAAACCAAAACAAACACAAACAAAAACTAGAAAATAAGAAGTCTTGGCAGGGAGATGGAACACTTGTGCATTGCTAGTAGAGGACACACCATTATTGAAAAACAATAATGGTGTGTCCTCTAAAGTTTAGAAGTGGAATTACCACAAGAATTTAAAGAAGGGTCTCAAATTAATATTTATCTACCCATATTCATAACAGCATCATTCACAAGGGTCAAAAGATTGAAGCAACACAAGTGTCTACCAACAGATGAATGGACAAAATATAGACACATGATGAAATATTATTCAGCCTTATAAAGGAAGAAAATTCTGACACATGCTAAAACATGAATGAACATTGGCATCATTAGGCTAAATGAAGTAAGCCAGTCTTAGAAAGACAAATACTGGAGGCTAAACAGGAGGATTGCATGTTTGAGGCCAGCCTCAACAACTTAATGAGATCCTATCTCAAAATAAAAAAAATTTTAAAAGGCTGGGGATGTAGGTCAGTGGCATAACACTTCTGGGTTTGATCCCCAGTACTATTAAAAAAAAAAAAAAAAAAAGACTAGCTGGGCACAGTGTCGCATGCCTGTGATCCCAGCACTTAGGGAGGCTGAGACAGGAGAATTGCGAGTTCAAAGCCAGTCTCAGCAACGGCGAGGCGCTAAGCAACTCAGTGAGACCCTGTCTCTACATAAAACACAAAATAGGGCTGGGGATGTGGCTCAGTGGTCGAGTGCCCCTGAGTTCAATCCCTGGTACCAAAAAAAAAAAAAAGACTAATAGACTGATACCGTATGGTCCCACGTAGGTGAGATTCTAGACAGAAAAGATGGTAGTTGCCAGGGCTTGCGGGTAAGAGCAATGGGGAATTTTTCTTTAATGGGCATGGAGTTTCAGTTTTGCATGACGAGAAGAGTTCTGGAGGTGCATGGTGGTGTTGATAGCACCACAATGTGAATGTATTTAACACGACTTCACTATGCACTTAAAATGCTTATGATGGTAAATTTTGTTGTGTTTTCTACCACAATTAAAAATAATTTTAAAATGCAAAAGCCTTGCCGTATAATTTACAAAGGACTTTCACACATTTCATTTATATCTTTTCATAACCTTGATTACAATAGCAAAATACTCTCACTCCTATTTTAGAGACAAATATACAGAAGCCTGGAAAGATTCAAATCAACTCAAGGATACACAGTGGATGTGCTGAGGGATTAAAACTAAAAATCAGATCTTTTGCTCTACTATCAACACTCTGTCCAGTAGATCAGAATGTTCTGTGGACTAAATCGCCTTTTATGTGCTAAGGAAAATGCTAGCTGGCCAGTTACAAGAAAGCGAAGACAGGAAGGGAGGGAGGAAGCGATTGATTTGAGGGAGATTCCTGTCTCATGACTAAGGAAAGGAGGAAAACCAACGTTTTCTGCCCTACATGGTGGATATTAATCATCATTATTAATTATTATTATTATTATTCTCGTACAGATGATGGTAAAGAAAATAGACTCCATAAACCACTTGAACAATTCTGACATTTTAAAAAATCTAGATCTGTGTGGTATCTGAGTCCAGAATCTGGCTCCTGGAAATGCAGCCACTTCCTTGCTCTGGAATGGTCCAGATGCCCACATGTGCATCCAGTCTTCATGCTCTGGGCTAGCAGTTGACTCATTACTTGACCAATTCACTCTCTTCTTCTACCAACACCACAAACTGGGTACCTGCAATTTAAAAGGGATGCTTTTCTGGAACGTTCTCGCGTCTCCATGGACTCACCCACTCAGCTGAACTTTGCCCAGGTCCTAAGCAGCTCTCTCTGCTTGGGCTTTTCAGGGTGAGGAGAGACAGGGCCTGTGGAAGCATCTCCCTTCACTCTCGTTCCTCCTGGCTCACAGACCTACATACCACCTGCTCCGAGAATAGATGGTCTCTCCTGTCTGTCCCAGGACTCCTATCTCCATGAGACTTCTCAAGAGACAGGAAAGAACCACATGAGGACATGCTCTCCTTTCTTAAAGCCCTTCCCCTTGCTCATGAAGGAACGCACAGTGGAGGTCCCAGAGCACCTATCTCACCAAACCAGCCCTCACCATGCCCTGGCCTGACAGGTGAAGGGTAAAGCTACTTCCCTGGTTGAGCTGCACAGACCCTCCCAAGAGGGACAACTGTCCAGGTTTGAGAGAAGGGACCTGAGAAGGGAACCACATCTGACAGTCTATAGGAAGTCACTCCAGGTTGATCCTCAGGCCTCACAAAGGCATCTCACGCCACCTCCTCTGTACCAGCTCTTCCTCCTGACTAGTGCTCCGGAGCTGCCTGAGCGAAAAGCATCCACAGCCTGCCCCATTTTAAGTATCTGCAGGGAGCTGAGATCCCATTGATGTAAAGCAGGGGCTCATCGACCCCTGTGTAATGAACTTGGCTGCAAATGTGACTCCAGCCCCTGATTCTCCATCAGAATCTGTCATTTAGTGGCCTTCATTTCTTAGCATCCAAAAATGGTTAAATCCACCAAATGTTAACCCATTTCATGAATCTGATGGTAATGAGGTCGACTTTCGCTTTATTTATCCTTAGAGTTGGCAGATCCAAAAGGTAATTTAGTATTTGAAAAGGCCCATGTTAAAAACTTTATGTCAGGGGACACATTGCCAAAAGCAGCCTAATAAGTACATCATTAAATACAAACTAATGTCTTTATTTAAATTCATTTTCTTCTCACCCCTGTCTATAAAACACAGGGATATATACAGAACAAGTCTTTAACCCTCCAAACAAATTTATCTGCTCTGGTCTCTCTCCTCATTGGCCATCCTGGTGTCACTGGAAGTACATTAGGTGTCTGATCCTGCCTCGCTCAGATGCTCTTCGAGTCCTGTACACCAAAAGGTCCTCATTCGTCAGCCCCATATGCCAATGCTGTGCTAAGCAGTGGGAGGCAGAATGGACAAAACTGATGTCGTCATGGTCCATGTCCTTGAGGAGCTTACAGACTCATGTGGAAACAAAAGCAGCCACAGTCAGACCCTGCAGAAGACATTTCAGTCAACAACAGGCTGCAAAACCATGCAGATCCTGTACATCAACAATGAAGCTGCAAAATTCCTATCGCCGCCAGGCACTAGGGGTGCACACCTGTAATCCCAGTGGCTCGGGAGGCTGAGGCAGGAAGATTGCAAGTTCAAAGCCAGCCTCAGCAACTTATCAAGGCCCTAGGCAACTTAGCAAGATCCTGTCTCAAATTAAAATACAAAAAAGGGCTGAGGACGTGGCTCAGTGGTTAAGTACCCCTGAGTTCAATTTCCGGCTTAGAAAACAAGTTCTATTACCTAGAGACTTCCTAGCTCTCACAACACATCACTCACATGTTTGTGGTGACACGGGGTAAACAAGCCCATGGCACTGCCAAGCGTATTCATGTATAGCATTTGCAATTCTGTGCAGTGCACAATACTTACAATAAGTACAATGATAATCAACTGTTACTGGTTTGTGTGTTTACTGTATTTTTTTATTATTCTGAGTGTACACCTTCTACTTAGAAAGAAAATGTTTACTATAAAATAGTATGTGCCAAGTTACACTGGCAGCAGCCTCATACATCTTGTGTTTACTGCATCTCTTAATTGTATCATTTTCTCTTGTAGTTGATTTAATCTTACGTTAGTATAGTATGTGTTGTTTTGTTCATCTTGGCCCTAGGAACAATAGGCTAACCACACACACACACCCCCCCCACCTGGTCTGTGTGTGTGTGTACCATGTAGGTTTGTGTAAGTACGCTCTACCACGTTAGCACAATGACAATACTATCTAACAAAGCATGTCTCAGAATGTATCCTCATCATTCAGAGATGCATGACTGTAATTAAAACGTTGCACTCAAAATACTGGCCCCGGCATCCTCTCAATGCCTTGCTTGCTGCCCCTGCTTCCTGTCACCTCAGCAGTGAGGTCTTCCCTCAGTACAGTGCAGGGAGTGAACCCCACCCCCTCTGCCAGGGCCACTCACCCTCCCCTGCTTCACTTGACTTTGGTCCATGGCACTTGACACCCAACACCCTCCATGTGTCCCGGCTCACCGCTCTACTGGCCCCTGCTGTGCATATGGGCATGCAGGAGGTGCTTACACTTGCCCAGTGTGGACAGTCAGTGCTACAGACTGGCAGGGAGTGCTTCTGGGGCACTGGGAGAGAACTCTTCTTTCTGGGGAGCTGCCTGGGAAAGCTTCATGAGGGAGACTGCTAACCTGGGCTGTGACATAGAAATCTACTGACTGGGGAAGGGAAATGGCAGGTCTATGGACACAGACGAATGAAAACAAATCATCCGTGCAGCTGGGATTGGGGGTGACTAGAGAAAAGATCAGAAAATGAGGCTGGAGGTATTGAGGGAGAAAAACGTGAAGAGCCTTGTGAGCTATTTAAAGGAACTTGAATTTGATCTGAACTGGTTGAGAAATCTATAGCCTTATTTTTGGGACGAAAGGGCAGGCCTCCGGTCCTAGTTTCTGTTCCTCCATCCTGAAGTTTCTAGTTCCCTATGTGACTCCACCAGGGCAGGGCAGGTTTCTGCTAGGCCCATGCAGTGGCCATTCCCCAAGATGGCCCTGATGACCTCTGCCTCCCCCTGTTCATACCTTTTGAACTCCCTCCTGCTTGTGTGGGGTTGACCTAGCCAACAGCAAGTAGCGGAAGTGATGGAATGCTGCTTCTGAAACTGCTGCTTCCATATCAGTCTTTCTCTCTCTTTTCTCCCATTCTGGAGAAAGCAATCTGCCCTGTCAAGAGAGGCCCTATGGAGAGAACTGCATGGCCAGGTGCTAAAGCCTAGGGCCAACAGCCAGCAGGGAAGTGAGCTTGGAAGGAGATGCCCCATCCCAGTGGAGCCTTGAGTTGACTGCAGCCTTAGCCAACTTGACCACAGCCTTGCGAGAGATTCTGAGCCAGTGAAGCAACTGGATTCCTGATCCTCACCAACTATGGGAGATCCTAAATGGTTGTTTTAAGCGGCTGAGTTTGGGGAGAATTTGTTATGTAGCAATAGATCACTGATACAGCTGAATTCCTCTCCAAGAGCATGCAGTGAACTCTTGCCTTTGGGACAGAAAGTACGGTAGAGGATAGGAGCTATCCCTTCCAAGAAGGCCACTCATCAGAGATAAGGGACCAGCCGGGCGCAGTGGCTCAAGCCTGTAATCCCAGCACTCAGGGAGGCTGAGACAGGAGAATCGCGAGTTCAAAGCCAGCCTCAGCAATGGCGAGGTGCTAAGCAATTCAGTGAGACCCTGTCTCTACACAAAACACAAAATAGGGCTGGGGATGTGGCTCAGTGGTCGAGTGCCCCTGAGTTCAATCCCCGGTACCAAAAAAAAAAAAAAAAAAGGCAGAACAGAGATAAGGGACCTTTCAAATCCTTGGCTCCAAAGCCCAACAGGTAGAATGCAGCCAACTCAGCTTCCCCACAGGTTAGGGCACACATAGCCCTCCCTTCCCCTACTCCAGGGAC
>PVHX01008759.1:0-81105 GCA_004024805.1 Geosciurus inauris
TAAGTCAGAAAAACAAAGGGAGTGCAACTCACTTCCGTTTGAGTCTGGTATCTCATGTGACCAGCTGAACAGGCTTGGGAAACTGAAAACAATCAGGGACTAAGCCTTGGTATTATGGTTTAGATATTAGGTGTCCCCCAAAAGCTCATATGTGAGACAATGAAGGAAGATTCAGAGGTGAAATGATTGGGTTATCAGCCTTAACTCGATCAGTGAATTAATCCCCTGATGGGAATTACCTGAGTGGTAACTGAAGGCAGGTAGGGTGTGGCTGGAGGAGGTAGATCATTGGGAGCGTGCCTTTGGGGTATTTATTTCATATCTGGCAGTGAAGTCTCTCTCTCTCCCTCTCTTTGCTTCTTGGTGCAATGCCCTAAGTCACTTTCCTCTAGCACAAGCTTCCACCATGATGTCCTGCCTCACCTTGAGCCCCAAGGAATGGAGTCAGCCATCTATGAACTAAGACCTCTGAAACTATAAGCCCACAAATAAACTTTTCCTCCTTTAAAATTTATTTTGTCAGGCTTTTTTGTAGCAGTAGCAAAAAAGCTGACTTTAACATTGGAAAGCCATATCCACGGACAGCAGAGTGTGTGGAGAGTTGGCTCCCTCAACCCATGAATAGAATTCTTGGGAAACTCATGAGATCCAGAGATTCAACAGAGATCAGCATCTGCAAGGCTGTAGGGGCGTGTTGATGTAATTGTTTCAGAACAAATTCCACCCAACAAAGTCCATAGGCCTGATTAGAGATAGACCCCAGCATCTGGAACCCCCCCTCATAGAACTCTGCAACAATTCCACCCTGGGAACATAGGGATCTGATGGGTACAGGCAAAACTCCAGTCAACAGTGCTCCCTATTTCATCTTAACTTACAATGCTGAGAAGGATAGCTGAGAGATATGTCAACCAGCTTTAGTTTTAGGCTACTCCAGCTAGTAGCTTGGTGAGTAACACAAATGTAGAGGTGGTCAAAGATTCCCCAGTCCTTGCTCTCTCTCTTTTTGGACATAATCCAAGAAGAAATGGAAAGAACTGTTGGGCATATGCAGTGACCATCCTCATTGACTGTTTTCACCACATCAGTGGGAAAAATTCTTTCATTTTTCATAAAGAATATTTTTAAATTAATTTATTTGTTTATTTTGGTATTCTTCCTACATTGATTAGTTTGTGGATATATACACATTTATATATTTGTTTTTTTTCTACATTTCTAGTATTTTTTATGATAGCTATTTTTCCTTGTGTTTTGAGAGTTAGAGTTTTTGGTTTATTTTTGGTTTTTTTGTTTGTTTGTTTCTCTTGTTTCTCTTGCTTTCCTTTCATCTCCCACTAACAGTCAGATCCTCTTGTTCTTACTTTCTATTCCCCTCTACTTTGTTTTTCCTAGGTGATAATAATCACTTGTTAAATCTCTTCTACATTCTTTTTGTTCACATTTTGAACATTATGAACTTTCTTCTACTTTCCTATCACATTTTTTCACTTAATGAACTGTATTTTTACCATCTTTTAGAATGATTTTGTCTGTATAACTCCTGGTCCCACCATTCATGTTGTTACAGTTATCACTGCTGTAGATAACAGTTTACACCTGCTGTTTACTTTAGTGTCATATCTAGTTCACAGTTATTTATTGTTTTTGCTTTAGATGATTGCTGGCCCCACTATTCCTGCTTTTGTGGTAGTTTTGTAGATGTCATAGTAGCAACGAGTATTTATTTTAATGCTGTATATTGTTTGTTTCAATTATTGCTATTGTTTGTTTCCCCCTTTCCTGTGAGGTTCTGGGGAACTACAGGGACACTACAGGGACACAGGGTAGAGACTTTTTTGCTGCACTAAACCTAGGCAAGAGAGAGCATACGCTGCTTAACACACAATCACATTCAAATTTCAGCTGTATTTTAACACAAAGAATAGAAGGGACAAAAACTCCAAACTAATGACCAGGCTCCAAGTAAAAATGGGTAGGGATGAGCCCTCAGTTCCCACTCATGGGCATCCACTCTGTGGATACCACACATATGAAGATTCTCAATTGAGATCACTCTTGGACACATTGACAAGAGAAAGCTCTGCCCTAAAAATGCCCACTAATAGGAGTGCAAGAGAAAGCCATCCTAATTGAAAACAGGAATATGAGAAATAAGAAAAAAAAAAGGTAACACAACACCTCCTAAAGTTCATAATTAACTGATTGACTCCACACATAGTAAAGTAGATGAAATATCAGATAAGTAATTTAAAAGAATGATTAAAGAAATCATCAATGAATTCCAAGAGAACACAGAAAAAAGTGAAAAGATTTAAAGAAGATATTATAGAACATGAATGAGAAATTCAATAAAGAGGTATCTCTTTGGTTCTATTGAAAAAGAAACACAGAAATTTTGGAAATTAAAGACACAAACAAATTAAATAAAATGTTTAGATGAAAATCTTTTAGTAGAGTAGACCATGCCAAAGACAGAACTTTAGAGCTGGAAGAACAAAGTTGCTAGCCTTGAACAGTTAGAAAATACTAAAGAAAATAACTAACAATGACCTGAATGTCCAAGACAAGAACTCTTGGACAACATTGAGACCAAATTTAAGAATCACTGGAATTGAAGAACATTGTGAAATGTAGGCTAATGGAATAGGTAACTCTAAAGAGAAATAATAACAGAAAAATCTCCAAACCTTGAGAATGAGATGAACATCCAGATAAGGAGATATTCAGAATCCCAAATAGACAAGGTCCAAAAAAGAATTTCTCTACATCATATTTTAAGTAAAATATCTAACATAACAGAACAAGGAGAGAATTTTAAAAGCCTCAAGAGAAATAAATGTCAAGTCATATTTAAGGCAGGCCAATTGGAATTACTTTTGGATTTTAAGCACAAACTCTAAAATCCAGGAGGGATTGGAATGATGTGTTCCAAGTCCTGAAAGAAAATGACTATCAACCAAGATTGCTAAATCCAGCAAGGCTATCCTCTGAATCATAGCAGAAATAAAATATGCCAAGATAAGAAGAAACTAAAAGAATTTATGACTACTGAACCATCACTACAGAAAGCACTTGAAGAAATACTTCACATAGAATAAATCAAGAACAAACCCCAGAGCTCACAAATAAACAAACCTCATTCAAAAAGTAGCTAAGCAAATGAGAAACAGATCCAAATAAAATATTAGAAATAAATAAAATGCAGGAATTAATAAGCATCTCTCCATAATAACATTGAATATAAATGATCTCAACTCTCCAATTAAAAGACATAGACTGGTGGAATGGATTAAAAGGTAAGATCCAAAAATATGTTGTTTGAATGTGGCTCACCTTAGGGCAAAGACAGGCACAGACTGAAAGCTAAAGGATGGAAATTGATATACCATGTGAATGGATCCACAAAACAATATATGACAAACCCAAAATTAATATCATAATGAATGGGGGAAAACTGAAAACATTTTCTTTGAAATTCAGAACAAGACAAGGATGTCCACTATCACCACTCCTGTTCAATATAGTACTAGATATTCTAACCAGAATAATTAGAGAAGGAAAAGAATTAAAATGAATAAAAACAGGAAAGGAAAATGTCAAATTATCACTGTTTATAGATGATAGGACCTTATACTTAGAAGACCCAAAAAGTTCCACCAGAAGACTACTAGAGCTAAGAAGAAAATTTAGCAAATTAGCAGATTACAGAATCAACATACACACATCAATAGCTTTCCTACACCAATAATGAATCTGCTGAGAAAGACTTCAGGGAAACAATTCCATTCACAAAAGTTTAAAAAGCAAACAAAACCCAACTAACCAAACAAACAAAAACCTAAAACTAAATCTAACTAAGGAGGTAAAAGACCTCTACAATGAAACTGTAGAACATTGAAGAAAGAAATTGAAGAAGAAACAAGAAGATGGAAAGCTCTCCCATGGTCATAGTTAGGCAGAATTAACATTGTTAAAATGGCCATACCACCAAAAGCAATATGCAGATTCCTGCATTCCCCATCAAAATACCAATGATACTATTCACAGAACCAGAAAAAAATAGTCTTAAAATTCATTTAGAAGACTAAAAGATCCACAATAGCCAAAATAATTCTAAGCCAAAAAAGCAATGTTGGGAGCATCACAATATCTGACTTCAAATTATACTTCAAAGCTATAGTAATAAAAACTGTATGGTACTGGCATAAAAACAAATCCATAGATCAATGTTACAGAATAAAAGACAGAGACAAAGCCACACATCTGCAGTCATCTGTTCCTTGGCAAAGGTGCCAAAATCACTGGAGAAAAAAACAGCCTTTTAAAAAAATGGTACTGGGAAAACTGGTTGTCCATAAGTGGAAGAATTTGACTAGAGTGTTCTCTCTCACTCGGTACAAAAAATCAACTCAAAATGGATCAAAGACCTAGAAATTAGATCAGAAACTATGAAACTCCTAGAAGAAAACAAGGTTATTACTCCAGCACATAGGCACAGGTAATGACTTTCTCAATATGACCCTCAAAGCTCAGGAAAATATGCCAAGAGTTAAAAAATGGAATGGCATCAAATTAAAAATTTTCTGTACATCCAAGTAAATAATTAAGAATAGGATGAGAGAACCTACAGAATGGGAGAAGGTCTTTGCAAACTACTCTTCTGAGAGAGGACTAATATCCAGAACATATACAGAACTCAAAAATCTCAACACTGAAAACAAAAACTTAATTAATAAATGGACAAATGAACTAAACAGATAATTCTCAAAAGAAGAGCTACAAGAGGCCAACAAATATATGAAAAAATGTCCAGCATTTACCCATTAGGGGAAAATAAATCAAAATGACACATTTTATCTTATTCCTATTAGACTGGCAGATATCATGAATACAAACAGTAATGAATGCTAGAGAGGTTTTGGAGAGAAAGAAACACTTTCACACCATTGGTGGCATTGTAAATTAATACAAAGACTATGAAAATTGGTATGGAGTTTTCCTCAAAGACTAGATATGGACCCAACTATATCACTCCTCCGTATTTATCCTAAAGAATTAAAGTCATCATATGGGTTAAAGTCATCATACTATAGTGATACATGCATACCTAGCCCATGTTTATAGCAGCCCAGCTCTCAATAACCAAACTATGGGACCACCCTAGGTGTCCATAATAGATAAAGAAAATGTGGTGTCTATACACAACAGAGTATTTTTTAGTCATAAAGAAAAATGAAATTATGTCATTTTCAGGAAAATCAATGGAACTTGAGAACATT
The DNA here is from genome assembly GCA_004024805.1 of Geosciurus inauris. Classification (NCBI taxonomy): domain Eukaryota; kingdom Metazoa; phylum Chordata; class Mammalia; order Rodentia; family Sciuridae; genus Geosciurus; species Geosciurus inauris. The sequence goes on from PVHX01008759.1 coordinate 5,283, forward strand.
ATGGTAAGTAAAATTAGCCAAACTGCAAAAGTCAGGGGTCATATGTTTTCTCTCATATGTGGAAGCTAGAGAGGGAAATGGAAAGGAAATGGGGTCGGCGAGAGATCACATGAAAATCAAAGAGAGATGGATAGAGGAAAGGGACTAGGAGGTTGGAGGAAGACAGGGAATTGGGAAATACTGGGGGAATGATACTGGCCAAATTACATTATTATATTGTATGCATGTACGGATATGTAACAACAAACCCCACCATTATGTACAACTGTAATGCACAAAAAAATTACATTATTGGTTATCATTAGATGAGGTTAAGGGAATGTAATAAAAAAGGGGTTTGTTTTTGCCTGGAGTGGCAGTGTGAGCTTTTCAGAGGGTGGTCGACGAGCTCTGTCAAGGCTGTCTCAATGTCAGGGTCTCTGTGCACCCATCCATCTGCCATTTCATCCATATAATGTGGCCGAGTGACCAAGGTGCGGATTCATTTATTTCATCTCATCACCTCAAATGGTCTGTGCAGTGGCATAATCTCGCCAGAAGACATCTCCCTACCACAGCTCTGTGAGTGCAGGAGTATCTGTGACAAAGGTTCAGAATGACCGCAGGTGACCAGCCTTTGGTTCATGAACAGAGATCACCTGTGCTTATCCTAGTGGAGCATCTTTCCAGTTACCCCTGGGCATGAGTGGGCTCATTTTAGGTAAACTACCTCTTCTCTTCCTTCCTAGGTTTTCCTTTCTTCCAGAACCTGCTATGCCTAGCCATTGGGCTAAACAATCTTCGGTTATTCACAGCATCCCCAGCTAGACACACCACAGCTTCCTCTGTCTATATCCTTGATAAGTGATAAGGACTTCCTGTTTCCCTATAACCCCCGGCCATTGCCCCGAGTTCTTCCATCTGGACGCTGGGAGCAAGATGACGTTCTTTATGACCATACTGCTTCAGAGTGTGAAGTCAAATTTCCATACTATACTGATATTACTGTGAAAATCCTTTTGGCTTTTTCCCATTTCCTCACCACTCTGGACCTTCCTTTTTTTTCTTTCTGATATTCCTCAAACATTTGTTATTCTTAACACAAATTCTTTGTGTTAGGAACTCAGACTACAAAGCCAAATGAAATTTCTTGACAAGCGAAGTTCCATGAGGGCAGGAGCCATAGCTAACTTGTTTTCTACTGTATCCTCAGTGGCTAGCATGGTGCCACATAGGGCTTTAGGTGATCTTTATTAATGGTAGTCAGGCCAGAAGGAAAGCAGACATAGTCTCTGCCTTCAAGGAATTTGCTTTACAATAAAGGAACAGTAAGGGGACAATTTTATTCAATGTGGTAGTTTTGAGATGGAGGTTTACATATGGAACAGCGATGTGCCAAAAGAATACAGAAGCCTACCCCCAGAAGTCAGAAAGCACTTAGCAGGGGAAAGTATCCTTGGACCAATTTGGTGGAAAGCCAAGGGTTTGCCAGAGGGACACGTGACATTTCAGCTACAGAAGCTGAATGTGCAAAGGCACAGAGACCAGACAGAACATCAAGTAATAAAAGCCACCAGCATATCTTATTCACTGAGCCCCTGGCACATGCCTGGAAGGCTCCAGGGCCTCTGCTCCAAGAATTGCAGAATACCTATGACCACCTGAGATTTTCAATTCTAAAATTAAGAAATGATCAAGAAAATCCAGGTTATATTCCCACATATTCTTTGATCTGTTAATGGCTTGTTATTCATCATTATTCCTCTTTGCAAGGCATAGTCAACCACACAGTACCGAGTAATGCATCATAAAATAGTGAGTGAAAAAATAATTACATGTTCCTGAAAATGCTTGGTGGTTATCCTTGAAATATCAAATCATTCTGATGAATTACTTGGTAATGTAACTTTTCTTTTTTTAATTTCATGATAATGTTCCAATTTACTAGTCACAAAACTCCCTGACATTCCTGCAGTCCTAGCAGGGTGGATATTTTAAGCAGTTTTGACAGTATAATTATGGTTATTAGGTGGATATTTGTTTCCCATCTACTAAATAATAACACCTTGTCCCACAAATCTAGGTTTCTTGGAAGAATCTCAGAGTGTTTTACCAATAAGCATTATTTGGGGAGCTCACAGGCCCTGGGGTTACTGTACCAGGGTGTGCGTGAGGCCAGCATGGTTAAAGGAGACCTTCACCTGAGATGGTACTCAGGAGGAGCACCTGGGAAGATGGCCTGAGCTTTGCCTCATCAATGGGCCTAGTGCCTGGGTGTATGAGCTCCTCTCGGAGGATCTCAGTACCTTGTTCCCCCTTCAGAAAGACCAGGGGTTTGGGCTCCTGTATCAGGGATGTCGTTTTTTTGACCCTGGCTACTGCAACAGCTAAGTGAATCCCTGAAAGTCTGCTGTGCCCCCAGACCTGAGGTTGAGGTAAGAGTTTGTGCTCAATGTATTCCTTTGAAGTAAAACAACAACCAGACTCTTAATTTAAAATGTGTAGCTTCATTAGCAATTAGGGTAACATTAAATAAAACAACTTCTAACTTTCCTGTGAGCATCCATTGAATAAACAATGGTATAAATGCTGTCCGGAAGAAAAGTGTGAGTCTACATCACTTGATCTTCCTAGAGAAAAGCAACCTGAAACTGGACCTGTTAGACTGTTTTTATTAACTTATAAATTACTTCAAATGGGATTAAATAAGAGTACATTTCTGGGCACTTAGTAGGATGGTAAGGAAGCTATGTCTTTTTTACTTTACATAATGTTTAGTCTAGTCTTCCCGGAAAGATAGCCTGAAGCATAGCATGTGTGCTAATGCTTTTTTCTAATGATGTGATTCTCTCTATAATATTATGTATTATAATATTATATATTTTGTGTAATACAGTATTACATGCTTATTATTTATTAAATTCAAATTATATAATGTAATTAGTCATATTTGGGATGGGAATCTGAATTTGATTTTAGTTGCATCTTTTGTTATTAGTGCATTATAGTTACACGTAACAGTGGGGCTCATTGACATAATCATGCATGTGTGGGACACACCTTGCTCCACTTCAGTCCCCAGTACTTCCTCTTGCCCTCCTTTCCTCCATCCCCCATTCCCATTCTTCTACTCTGCTGGTCTATCTTCTTTTGGAGGATAAGATACCAGGATGGCAAGAGTTAGGTGTTCTAAAACACAAGTTTTATTTTCGTTTTGGTGTGGAGAGGTCAACAGATCAGGAAACAAGATGGCGACTCTTGACAGTTCTTAAAAGGAAAGGATGTGCCTTGCCATGTAGGGTCAGCAGGGAAGTTCCAGGATTGGTTGGGAGGTGAGGGAGGTGTGGGAATTGGAGGCAAAAGGCTTTATTGAGACTCCCGAAGGAAGCAATAGGTCAGGCGGGTAAACAGGTTCAGGATTAGTTAGTTGGTGTAACTTCGGCAGGCTCTGGAGGAGAGACTATCCCTACTTGTAGCACACCTGGCCCTGGGGTAGTCAGGGCAGGTGAACAGCAGTCCTGAGAGTTAAGAGCCCACTAAAGGTGTTATGGTTGGAATGTGAGGTGGCCCCCAAAAGCTCATGTGTGAGACAATGCAAGCAGGTTTAGAGGAGAAATGATGGGGTTATGAGAGTCTTAACCCAATCAGTAAATTAATCCCCTGACAGGATTAACTTTGTGGTAACCGAAGGCCGGTAAGGTGTGGCTGGAGGAGGTGGGTCATTGGTGGGCTATATATTTTGTATCTGGCAAGTGGAGTCTTTCTCTCTCTGCTCTCTGGTCACCATGTCAACCATTTCCCTCTGCCACACTCTTTCACCATGTCATTCTGCCTCACCTCGAGCCCTGAAGAGTGGAGCCGGTTGTCTATGGATTGAGATCTCTGACACAGTAAGCCCCCAAATAAACTCTTCCTCCTTTACAATTGTTCTGGTTAGGTCTTTTAGTCACAGCAGTGAAAGAGCTGACTAAAACAGAAGAGGCAGCGAGGACTGGCTGGTTTGTACGTGAAAGGCACCTTCACAGGTGAGTCACTTGGTGTCTTTAGGAATCCACGTGCCCTGGGAAAGGCAATCTCTCTAACATCACCAGTGCCCCTGGTGTCAAAGCATCAGAAACATACGGTTGATATGGTAAGGGAGAGGCAGAGAGGTAGAGAAAAGAAAGGAAAGAACTAGGTGGTATATTACTGAGAAAGTTATGGTTTCCTAAGAAAATGCAGCTGGACTTGGTTGTGTGGGACATCCACAGACACCGAGTCTTAGAACACAGTTTAGTGACGTGGGAAAGGAAGAGGATTTCTCTGTCATTACCCTCCTGTCTCCTACAGCTCTCTAGGCAAGGACTACCCTTTGGGTATATGTACTTCCATGTCACATCACAGAGGCACCAACAGGCGGAGAGCAAGGGACTGACAGCCAGGGACCACCTGAAGTCTGCTATAGGTAGAAACTCAGAGAAAGAACTGAATGAAAAAGAAGTTATTATGGGACCCCATGAAGAATCTGACTTTCTTTGAAGACAATCTTCAAGAAGGTGACTAAGCTAAAGAGAGGTCATATGGGTGGCCTTAGTCTAATACAGCTGGGTCCTTAATAAAAAGAGGAAACCTGGACACAGATGGGCCCAGAGGGAAGACCACATGGAGACCCAGGGCATGACGGCCAGTGGCAAGCCAAGGAGAGAGGCCTCAGCAGAAAGCAGCCTTGCTAAGCCTTGGTCTAGGACTTCTGGCCTCCAGGACTAGCGAACGTATATTTCTGGATGCGTGAGTCACCCAGTCTATGGCACTTTGCCAAGACAGCCTGGGCACACTAATATGGAAGCCACTGTGTGAAGTTATCACAGGCTGTGCCATTGAACTGAAGACTTGGGAAAGGCCAATCGTGGAGCAACATCTAGCTCGGTAAGGTAATGAACCAGCACACAGGTGCCAATGATGGAAATTCTCCAGAGGAAGCACACAGTTGCACGCACTGAGTCACAGTGAGCAGAGAAGGCAGAAGGGAAAATCCAGCGTACATCCTTTTGCAAGGTGGCAAAGTACATGTGAGCTTGTATGTTAGAAAGACCAGGGAAGGATGGAGCACAGACTCTTTCCTCCACAAAACTGTTTTAATTAGCCTAACTATACTATGATTAAATAAATCTGTATTGTGTTCATTTTACTTTTTATCCTTCTGTTCAAATAGATTTTATAGGAGAAAAGAAACTGCTAAATTAAGTCCTATGGCCTTGTGGGTCTGTTTGCTTCTGTGAAAATGTGTGTGTGTGTGTGTGTGTGTATTTATATGTACATACATTTGACTGTCTACCTACCTATTTATTTATCCATCCATTTATCTTCATATCTAGACCTATATCTAGATAGATGATAGGTAAGAGATGAGAGATAGAGGGAAGGAAGAGAGAAGATGTATATGTGATATAGAAATAGCTATGTCTTTGGCTATAGATTCAGATGGAGACTGGCCCTGCCCAGTGGTGTATGGCACTGGCTGATTCTAAACTCTATAAGCAATACTTGGAGAAGGTGTTGCGGAGGACTCAGAGGGTCTGTGTAGACTAAGCAGTCCAGCCGTGTTCTGCAAGTGCACACGCACCTGCCCTTCCTGATCTTTATGGGCCAGTTCAGCTTTTATTTTGTGATTCCAAGGTAATACCAGACAGTATGCAGCTAGAGTAAAATTAACTTCTGCATTGCTCATTGGCTATGTAAATAAATGGTAAGGGTGTTTTTGAGTGTGTTCTATAAAATGCACATATCCTTGTTTAAAGGCAAATCTGTTCCTGGTTTTTAGATAAGCCACACTGACAGCCTGAGTACAGAACCTGCTGCTATTAATTAACTGAACTTTGTTCCCCATTTGATTTTGGATTTCTCCTCTCTCAAGGATTAGGATCTCTCTTGTCACCAGGAGTCTATTGTTTCCTGATTGATTTTACTCAGCTTAGTTTATGTTTCCTAAACTAAATTCAATAGTGAATCAAACAAACCTGAAACCTCTTACCTAACTTTCACTTAATCCTGTTTCTCGAGTGATCTACAAAAGTTAGTGCTGTCATTTCTGTAACACTTTGCAGCCTGCAAAACACCTTCTCCTGTGTCTGAATCTCCTCTGTCAGCCTCCAAGGAGAGCAGGCAGTGTCCAATCATTATTCCCAGTTTTTAGAAAGGCTCTGTGATTTGATCAGGGTTGCACAAGTACATTTTTACCCTGGATGTGGGTCTGACTGACCCCAACCTCAGGCTCTTCACAGCACACAATACAGCACCACAGCAAGTCACATGTCGGTGTAATGACATCTGCTGACTCCAGCAGATGTAGTAGTAGTCCCAGGGGGCTCCTTAGGAAGTTTAGGATCAGCCAGTGTCCCACACTAACAAGCATGGCCAGTCCATCTACATCTATGGCCATAGTCATAGCTATTTCCATCATGTGTGCATCTTCTGTCTCATCTAGGACACGCCTACCTACCTACCATCTAGATATAGGTATAGATATAGAGATGCATGGGCAAATAGGTAGATGGTCAAATGTGTATATATGGATGTATATACATGCACACATGTCTCTGGAAGGAGGTGTGCCAGGTGCTATACATATTTTTAGCTTGGTTTTCACATCCACATTGTGAAGAGTGAATTAACCCATATCCACTGACCATAGAACCAGAGAAAAATGAAAACTAAGTCACTTGCCCAAGGTGGCACAGTGAGCTGGGAGCAGCAGGGCAGTGGAACACAGCTTTGTTGAACTCTGAGGTGAGGACCCTTGTGGCTGCGTGTGGCCGCATTCTCTTCTGAACTACCCAACCATGTTAACTAGACCGCACAACTAATGCAAGTTTGGAAAAATGCTCTTTGAAAATCTTCACACGTGATAGTTTGGCAGAGACTTGGTGGAAAGCTTCTCACAATTTACTTGTCAACCTTAACTGATAAATAGCGTGTTTTGTCATCCCAGCTAAAAGCAAGAAAAATAAATAAAATAATTAAAAATGACCAAGGTTTTAAGTATCAACTAAAATTTCAAAGCCGGGGATCTAATTAAAACAGGTTAATGGCACCACTCTGATTTAGGGACACAGTATGAAAAGTGTGTTTACCTGAAGGAATCAAGAATAAACAGAGGGAATAAAGATTTATTACAGGGAGAGAGAGGCAAATAGAAACTGTCAAAAGAAGAAGGCTGGTGTTGGAGAGTTATTGGTAGCCATGGATATCTATACCAGTAGGTTCATATTAAAGATTTTGAGAACTAAGTTTGTGGCTTAGTGGTAAAGCACTTGCCTAGCATGCATGAGGCACCGGGTTTGATCCTCAGCACCACATAAAAATAAAATAAAGTTTGTGTCCACCTTTAACCAAATAAACATATAAAAACTTTTGAGTAAAAATAATTGCACTTTTTCCCTCAAGGTTGAAATGAAACTGCAAGATCCATTCTACACAGGCTCAGGGAAAGAAGAGCCTGATTTCTTATACAGTCTCATTGGGTATATGCTGGAAATCGAATGCTATTTTAGACCCCAAAGCTGGAGCAGGTGGAGCTGGGATGCTGCTGAAGGAATGGCATTGCAGAGGATTCAACATGGAGCCGTGTCCCCACAGTAGATCTATGGGCCATGGAGGAAGATGTCCCAAATCCACCCGTCTTCACTGTTCAGTCCCAGCTTTCCAGAACCTGTGCCGGATGCTTTCAAAGAAATGATTTAATGTGATTCTATCAGCAATCCTATCAGGTAAGCTTCATCATCCCTGTTGTAAGGACATTAAGGCTCAAAGAAGTTGAAGTTCACAACTCTGCTACAGCTCTGCTGTGGTTTAGATATGAGGTATCCCTACAAAGCTCCTGTGTAAAACAATGTAAGAAAATTTAGAAATGAAACGATTAGGTGATGAGAGCCTGAACCTAATCAGTGCGTTAATCCACTTGAATGGATTAACTGGGTGGTAACTGCAGGCAGATAGGTTGTAACTGGAGGAGGTGGGTCATGAGGGGAGGCTGTCTTTAGGGTATATATTTTGTTCCTGGTGAGCAAAGCTCTCTCTGTTTCAGGATAACCATGTCCTGAGCTGCTCTCCTCCTCCATACCCTTCTGCCAGGATGTCCTGCCTCATCTTGTATCCAGATCAATGGAGCTGGCTGTGGACTGAAACCTCTGAAATCTTGAGCCCCACATGAACTTCAACTCCTCTAAAATTGTTCTTGTCAGGTCTTTTGGTCACAGTGGCGAAAAGGCTGATTAAAACAGGCCCCAAAGACATCTAGGTATAATCCTGGAGCCAGTGAATGCTACCTTCTGCAGCAAATGGAGCATAGAAAACATGATGAAGTTAAGGATTTGAGATGGAGGAGTCATCCTGGATTATTTGGGTGGGACCCTTAAATGAGGGTCCTTAGGGGAATCAGGAGACTTGACCACAGAAGCAGCAGCTAATGTGAGACCAAAGCAAGATGTTACTGAGGATGGGGGGGAGGGGCTGAGAGCCAAGGAACCTGTGGCGTGTGGCTCTAAAGGCTGGAAAAGCCAAGGAGACTGGCCCTTCCTCAGCCTCCAGTGGAGTACACCCTTCTACCACTTGATTTCATCCCAGGAAAACCAATATCTGACTTCTAACCTTCAGAACATGAGAACACAAACGTGTGCTTTGTTAAGTCACCAAGTTTGTGGTAATTAATTACAGAAGGCCTTGAAAGCTAATTCAGTGTCTTATCCAACAACATTCAGCCAGGAAGTAGAAGAGCTGAACTTGAACCCAGGTCTGTGGACTCTACACCTGGTCTCACTCTTCTCACAGCCACGTGGTCCACACCACCCTCATTGGCTCTGCTCAGATTTCTACGTAGCCTCTACTTTCTCCAGGAATTCCCAAACTTGCCTCCACATCAGCATTAAGATGAAAAGTTCCAGAGCCCAAAGACAAACAAGAGGCATAAAATTTCTCACTTTAAAATACATGGATTTGTAAGTTCTAAGATCCAATTTGGGAATCATCACTAGCACTTTCTATTTTTAAACTGTGTTTTATACACAGGTGAGGAGACAGAAAACACGAAGTCAGTGCTCTCTGTTCCTTGGAACACATGGCCCCTGGAAGGGGACACAGGTTTCCAGAGGAGCTGCAATGTGGGGCACCTGCTACCATGCACATACCTCCTGGGAGGGTTTCCTATTACTGATGAGGAAACTGAACCCTATTCAGGTGCCTTGCTGGGCTAGCTTCCTAGCTCTGCTGTCACCAAGTAGCACAAACCAGGCGGCTTGAAACCTCAGGAACTTATTGACTCATGGCTCTGGAGACTGGAGGTCCAAAGTCAAGGGTCAGGCTCTGCTCACTCTGAACCTGTAGGGGAGAGCCCATCCCTGCCTCTCCAACCACTAGAGTTTTCCAGTAATGCTCAGCAGATATAGATGGGCTGCAACCACTAGAATGTAGAAGTGGTCTCAGCTTGTTGATGGGTCACCCCAGTCTCTGCCTCAGCTATCACAGGACCATTTTTCCTATGTGTCTCTGTGTTCTTTATTTCTTATAAGGACACTACTCTGACTAGATTAAAGGCTCGTCCTTTCTCAGTTTTACATCATTTAAATTTAACTAATTATATCTGCAACAAGAACTCTATTTCCAAATAAGGTGATATCCTGAAGGATGGGAGTTAGGACTTCAATGTCTCTTTTGCGGGGACACAATTCAATCCACACACTTGCCAAAGCCATTTAGCTAGTAAATGGCAGTGATGGGCTTGAATTATAGATCTGGCCCTTTTCCATTCTCCAGACTTGATGGAGTCTGCATACGAATAAGTGGGTGCTTACCAAAAAGGGAATGAGGCTCCAGACTTTTCTGTGCCTTTCTAAGTCATTCCAACAAGTTCTTGGCGCCAGGAAGTCTCCCAGGTACCCTCACTCAAGAGCACTGTTTTGCTCTACTGAGCTCAAGTAGGAGAGGAGCTCATGTTTGCAAGTCTCTTGTCTCTATTCCAAAAGGCTTAGCCACTTTATTTCCATTCTATTCGCCGTGAAATTGCTCTCCAATGTGCAGAAGAGGAGGCTTTTTATTGAAATGGATTGGTTTCTACCTAGGAGCAGTTATATCTCTTGGCCTTTTGGATAATCTCTGCTGAAAATTAACCATTCCTATTCTTGGCTCATTCTTAAAAGTTTGGGCTATTGGTATTTTTCTTATTAATTTGTAAGAGCCTTTTCTATATTAACCTTTAGCTATCAAGAGAATTGCAACATTTTCCCCAATCTATCATTTGTCTTTGGACACTGCTTTATATTCTCTTCTCATGAAAAAATCATGATTCTCCTGTGGTCTAGGTACATTCTTTTTCTCCTTTGTAGCTTCTGGGATTTCTGACTTGCTCAGGAAGTTCTTCCTGATCCTGTGTGTCTTCCTTAATTCCTGTTTTGTTGTTGCTATTGCCTTGAATTTTATTACTCTTGTGCTTAAGTGGAATATGCAAATGTTTGGGGTGCTGGTGATTCTACTAACCAGATTAATTGTGCTAAAGTTTGTTTATTTAACACAAACAAAACATAGTTAGTCCATACTAATAACAGCGCCATGTAATTTCTGGATTTCAATGAGTGGGTTCTGAGCTCATTGAATAAACAATGTCGAACACACATGTGTTACTGTGACTCTGGGTAAACAGAAGTGAAATGTGTTTGGAGAGAAGGATAATCTTCGTTCTTCCCTTTCTGGCTTATGCTTCCCTTTGGCAAGGTTTGTTTGACAAGTTACACAGTCATACATACATTCCCATGTGTGTATCCCTGTGTATGTCAAAGACCATACTAAGTACATATGCCTGCATAGGGAACAAAAGGTCAGACCTTTTCCTTACCTATCACTAGAGTCAGGGCCAACACCCTCATAACAAGAAGGGAAAGAAAAAGAAAAGTTAACAAATCCATTTAACAGGGATTTTTGTGACATAGGAGACTTTAGAAACGAAGACTCAAACACTCGGGAGAAACCATGTTTTTGTATGCTAAGTTTGATGACAGATGTGGAAAGCTGCGCAAAAACATGACTGGACCTAGCAGGCACCTTGCCAGGGTGATAAATGAGAGGTGTGTCGTAAGGTCTGTGCATGCAGCTCCTTCTTGGCCTTTCTGGGTCTGGGGCAGGATTACACTGTGGCAAGGTCTCATAACCTACTCTAAGGGGAGGTGGGTCAGAGAGTGGCCTTTCTAGGTTTCATGGCCTGCTTTGGAAAAGAGGATTCTAGTTTCTATGATCCACCTTAGGGGAGAGGTATTCTGATTTCTGTGGTTGTCCTAGGAGAAGAAAGGGAGCAGGAGACAGGAGGGCAGAAGGTCAGAAAGACTCTGCTTTTGAGGCCTCCAGATTTCCTTCAGTTCAAAGTACTCAGCATGAAAGGTGTCATACTTTGGGGGTATTTTTGAACCCCAAGTTATTAGAAGGTGGGAGATAAATGTATGAAGAGTCTGGGAACTGTCACCGTGGAGAAAGTGTGTACAATTGGGTATCTCATCATCTGGGCTGGATTGGGACATGTCCTTCACACTCAAGGGCCAGTTAGTGCATCCTACGTTTCCTGCAAATAAAAGATGGGCAGGGTAGCTGAGGGGCTTCTCTGGATTTAGAAGGGAGCAAGCACCCTGCTCTAACATTTGATTGGATTCCTCTGCAGTGTCCTGATTTTGACTGGGACCAAAAGAGAGTGCTGTGCCACAGATTCAGGCTACATTAGAAGTTGCTCTCCATGGAGCCAGGTAATCTGACAGATCTGATGGCATCAGACCCACCCAGAAGGATAACAACACCATGAAGAGAGACTGGTAATTTCACTAAAGAATCACAGAGCATTCTTTAGGTTTCTGGATCAAAGATGTGCTCCTATCCAAGATAATTACACACTGTAAAAAGCAGTTTCTGTTATGCCACTGGATCTTAATATGTCTGATCACAGGTCATCTAGTGACCATGCAATTGGAGCTGCCCATCAAGATCTAGGTGTTGCCAGCTCTACCAGGTCATGGCACATGATGTGCAACCATAATCATTATACGATGAAATGGTCCATGCTAGACCAAGCCCAGGCAGGTCTAGAAGGCACAGGTCAATTCCAAGAACAGGTGATCCAGGTCCTTTGTCCCCTGTCTTTCTCATCAGCCTTCTTTCCACTCACACCTATGGTGTCTTCCAGGACTCCCCATGACCAATGATGGAGAAGAAAATTCCCGGTCCTGGTTCTTGGATGGGCCAGCTGGGTTTGTTAGGGGTGCTGACCATTGCCTATTGCCACACCCCAGCCCCACTCGGGTGTCCATGAGGGGACATCTCAGCACACAGACCCATAAGCAGCCTTGCTCCTTAACCCGCATGGAAGTAGAAGTCTGAGGAAATGATACACTGATGAATGGCTTACCTGGCCTGATCGAGAGCTAAAGGAACATGACTGGAAGGTTGGAGGCAATGAAGGCCAGGGAAGAGGCATGCTCATAGACCTACAGGAGTGGACACAGAGAACTGTGGAGCTGTTAGCTGTCACCATCATTCCCAGTAAAGTTCTTGGGCAATGATTTACCTTTAAAACCCGTAACTCTTGGTCTTGCTGGACTGAAGGCCTTAGTTACCAGGACAAGGATGTTTCCACGAGGTAACATGGGGTGGGTTCTTCTAAGCCTAAAGTTATGGCTGCTGTTGGATTCTTCATACTGGTAGACCAGAGACAGGAGGAAGAAAAGAATTATGATATTTGTAGGATAAATAACTGATTCATCATGAAGAGCTGGGGCTGCCAGTTATCATGGGAGCAGGAAGGAGTTGAGCGTGAACTCAGCAGATTCACTGAGGTATTTCTTGGGGCTTCCGTGCCCACTCACAGCTTTGAAGGAGCCATTCATCAGCCATGATGTGGCAGAGGTATTGAAATCAGGGCTCCTGTCCTCCATGAAGAAGCTGAGTTCCCCCATTGGGAAAGCAATTTGCATCAGCAGAGGTACTAGTCAAGGTCCTCTGTGACTGAATGATAGAGGAAAAGATGGGGAGTGTACAGGACACCTCCCTGAAATCCCAAGAGAGGACAAAGTGATATTAATGGAAAGAGTGGCTCTGAGTGGAACCTAGCAGATGCCACCTCCAACGCCCTCTGCTCAGGACATATCTTGGACATACACACCCTTCTTCCTGCAGCATCCGCACCTCTGCCTGAGAACTTTTTTGACGGCAGGAGCTTGCCAGCTTCAAACTCAGTTTTAAGTGCCAGGGAGTTAATTCCTATGCCATCTTCCCACTCGCTAGGAGTAACCCTCAGATAACAATGGATGGGACTCAGTGAGGTTTGCTCTATGACATTTCTCAGAAGGTATTAAACTGAGTAAGAGCCAGAAGCCAGCACAAGAAGATACCTCACTGTCCTTCTGATGCCCTGTCTGCCATTCTTGCTTCCTTCTGTGCTTCCTCGTGGAGCTTCCATAGAAATGGTGCACATCAGATGTTCTCTTAGAGGGCAATAAACATGAGCTTTCCTCCTGTACGTGTTAGAGGCATCCATCCAGGCTCATCTCTGGTTTGGAAAGACAAGCTGATTACATTTCAGATGCCACTAAATTTCTAATAACAATGAGTATTGGAGAAGCTAAAAGAACAGAAGAATACAAGTTTTGGGAAGCAAATGAGATGAGATTTAATACAGATAAATGTAAGATAATGCACCTGGGGAAGTCATCATCAGCATTCATTTAAAGTAGGAGCCTGTAATTTGTGAAAAATCAAAGAGCTGCCAAGAAAGAGCTGGGACTAATAATGTATAATAAATTATGAATCAAGAAACCTGTTGTGGGCTGGGGTTGTGGCTCGGTGGAAGAGCATTTGCCTAGCATGTGTGAGGCACTGGGTTCAATTCTCAGCACCACATACAAATAAATAAAATAAAGGTTTATCCACAACTAAAAAATAGTTAAAAAAATTAGGAATGTGTTGCTACTTAGAAAAACAGAATCTACCATCTTCTAGGGCATGGATGAAAGAGGATCAAAAATGTCATTCTAGAACCTTTGCTGAGGCAGAGCTGGGGCTTTAGGCTGGGCTGGTCTTGTCGGAGTAGGGAAACAAAGTTAGGATGAGATACAGGGTTCACCAAGTCTGTGGGGGCTTCTGGAATTATGGGGTTGAGATGAACAGCTGGGGAAGCAGGTCAGCATCTGTGGGATGTGGTGATCAAGATCAGAGGTCAGCAGCAGGCTCTCAGCCTGGTAGGGGCAGGTAGCTGGCTCATGGCATCAGCCACAGAGATCTTGGATCTGAGGTGGTCTTACTCCACCTTGGACATGTTACTGTCTGAGTGACAGTGCAGGAATAAATTTCAGGAATATGCTGAAGCTCCTGCCCCAAATATGGCCAACATGCAGTACATTGAGGTATTGTTTTCTGAATCCTTATTCTGCCAGAGGGTAGGAAATAAAACAATGCAGATTCTGGTGACTGTTACCTTGGTGAGATTAGGTGTCTCGTCATCTGGGCTGTGTTGGGATATGCCCTCCATACACTAGGGCAAGTTAGAGTACCACTAGCTTCCTGCAAATGAAAGATGGGCAGAGTGCCTGATGGATCTCTTTGGATTTAGAAGGCAGCATGCACCCTGCTCGGGTCCGTAGGTCAGTGAGCGTATAGCTCATAAGAGAACCAGTATGTCGTTGCCCTGGGTAGCGTGGGAAGCTGGTCATTCCTTGTATGTCCTATGCCAGCTGGGATCCTATTTGGCTGCAAGTGGAGTAAGCTGGATACTGGCTTAGCTAAGTACGTACCTGCTTCTCTCAGGAAACAAGACATCCAGAAGCTGCCTGCTGCTGGCATTGGCTCACCTGCTTGTCGACATCAGGATCAAGTCTCTGAGCTTGTCTTGGTCTTTCCTTTGTGATCATAGGGGAGCCTCCATAATGTTGGGCACCATGATCTGTTTAAGTCCAGGATAAGGGACGAGGGAGGGAAAGCAGGAATGCCAAGTGCTTATTTCACTTTTATTAGATGAAAAGCTTCTGCCGAGTGTAAGGCTTTGCAGGGTCGAATGCACACAGGTGTGCAGACAGTGATGTGACAGCCATCACTGGCAGCTACCCGTCCAACGTACAGCGTCCCTTTCTTCTTTAATATCAAAGCCCAGTTTTGTTTGGGAGCAAAATAATCAGCTCAAGTGAATATTTGTTTTCCCAGTGTCCCCTGTTGGTAGGTCTAGCCAGGTCACAGGTTTTGATCTATGAAAAGCATTTAAAGTCTCCCCTCTTGTGACACACTTTCTTTTCCCCAGATGAAAGGTAAATGAGCACCACTGTTTCCCCTCTCCTTCCCTTGTTTCCTGATTTGAACAAGAGCATGCTGCCTGACCATGAAAGAAGTACCAAGACAAGCTCAGGAGGTGCCATCCTGTAGGTTTCAACTTCAGAGACGCCATTGGACATGGACTTCCCTGACTATGTACCCACGCCCTCTTCTTCAGCTCCTTCATTAAATTCTTTCACCAGCAATCAATTCATTCATTCTTCAGTGCACTTTCTGTGTTAATATTTTTCCTTCCATTAAAATGTAAGTGGCTACTTGAAGCCAACCAGGGCACTAGGTGCAGAGTAGCTGCTCAGGAAACATTTGCTAAATGCTGAGGTGACTTTTCCAGCAGGCAGGAGCTCTCATTTCTAAGCCCCTCCTTTCCTGGGTTAGCCATGAGGATTGAATGTCTCCTGGGAGGCCAGTTTTTGGGTCTCACTTCTGCCCTTGCTCAGTGGGACTTTGATCAAATTACTCCATCTATCTCCTGGGTTTCAGATTTCTATTCAATTAATGAACGTCCTCTCAATCACGTAACTGATACACTAGACTCTGATATCTCTAGGTTTTTCTTTTGATCATAGGGTGTTTTGGAACTTTTTTGATCATGACTCTCTTATAATAATATATTACACTATATATCTTGGTCAGGAATGTATTGTCTTATTTTTTTTAAATGTTAGTTTGTTTTCAGGATCTATTAATGGATGGTGACTTGAAACTTCAAGAACTCTGAATAAGGTGTTTTGTTCCATGCAACCCTCTATTTAAATATACCTCATTTGGAAGAATGTTTCTACTAATGGTAATATTGATTATAATATAATGTATTATTAACACAGTGTTACATAATATATACAATGATATAATGTATAACTATATATACTAATAATGATATGATAATAAAATAAAAGCAGTGTATGCATGGTTCTTCAGAGTTCCCAGAATATCTCTTTTATTTATTGTGCCAACTCTTTAATGGATATAAATCCATTTTTCCTATGAGAAAATAAGCTCAGAGAGCAATTAGTATGTTGAAGACCATTTTGCAAGTCAGTGCCAGAGCCAGGGCTTGAACCAGGACTTTAAACTCCCTGTTCAGGCCTCTTTTCCTCATTAAATGCCAATTAAAAGTACAGAAATTTAGATGAATCATTTCTACCCTTCTGGCTAGCGTGTATGTCTGCTGTAGCATCCACTCTGACTCAGCAGAACAGAGTTCTAGAAGGTTAAGAGGCATGCACAGACCCATGCCAGATGGTTGGAAAGACCTGAAGGAACTCAACAAGCTTTCTGACTTCTTTGAGTCTGTTTCCTCATCTGTTCACTGGGGCCTATTGTAATTGCTCTAACAGGATCTGGGGCTTGCTGCTATGGGGCCTTTGCAGAGCCCTGAGCAGTCTGCACCTGCATGTTTTTGCACAGACCTGTCTCCACCAGGATATTGCCCTTCTGCTTGGCACAGACTAGAAATCCCTCAGATCCCATTTGCATGTCTAGAAGGATTAATCAGTCCTTTCCTTCCACTCCTGCTGAATGTTATTTTCACTTAGGTCACAGCCCTTCCTGTGTCCCATTAATGCACACTTCCATACTTAACAGTGCCTGGCACACAGCAGGTAATCATTAATTAATTTAAAAAGCAAACATTTCCTGTATGTTCCAGGCGTTGGTGGTGCTCTGGTAGCTATTCAATACCAGTGAATTGCCTGGTACAAGATCAGCAGTCCTCACCAGCTACCAAGTTTGTGGAAGGAATCAAGACACACATCTAACAGGGAGAATGTTACATGATGGGAGTCTCCTAAGTGCTTGGTGTCTTCAATAGATCCCTGTGGATCAAGGCATCAATGGGGATTGCCACTCATCCCTGCACATCATCACCTAAGGAGTGAGCAGTGCCTAAAGAATGGCTGAGTAGAATTTCATAGTCAGGTGGACAAGATCCAGAGTAAGATCATCATCCAGGAGAGAAAGGACAGTGTTTTGTCCATTGTCACAGGGAGATGCCGAGAGATGCAGGGGCACAGCAAGGGCTCTAGGGCAGAGTGGCCCGGGTTATGGCTGATCCGTCCTCATCCCTCCTTCTTCCCTCTCACCTCCAATGTTCACCATGGGCTTATGTAGTGTTGGTTTAAAAATAGTGATTCCAACATCTCATGAAGCTTGTCTTCTGTTATGAAAACAGAGCAAGTGTGTAGAACCACAATTTCAGAAAATGTTATTGTTTGGATATGGTTTGTTCATGTGCTGGGGACTTGGCCCCCAGTGTGACACTACTGAGAGGGGGAGGAACCTTAAAGAGGCAGGCCCTAGTGGGAAGGGATTAGGACATTTGGGCACCACCATTGGAAGGTATTAAAGCCCACCTCTTGGCAGTGGGCAAGGTCTAGACGGACCAATTTGGGTACCTCAGGAATGGGTTGTTGTAAAGGGAGTTCAGCTTTTGCAGCTGCTCTCTTGTTTACTCTCTCACCACATGACCTCTCTCTTCTATTGCTCCTGCCATGTGATGCTTTCAGCCATATTAGGATGTGGTATATTATGCAATACATTATTATAAGACCCTCACCACATGCAACTGCCCAAGTTTGGACTCTTCAACCTCGAAAGTTATGAGTTGAATAAACCTTTTTCCTATACAGTGTTCTTAGTCTCAGGTAATTTGTTATAGCAGCACAAAACAGACCAAGACAGATAATTACCAATAACAAAGTAGAAGAGTGAAATAGGATAGAGAATAACTGAGTATTAAGGAGGGTCTTCATTTGCAGGAATGATCAGAAAAGGCCTTTCTGAGGTAGTAACATTTGGGCTTAGACTTGAATGACGAGAAAAAGGAAGCCAGACACACAGCTCCAGGCAGAGCATTTTGGGCTGAAGCAACAGCAAGGCAAAGGCCCTGATACGTGTATGAGCATAGTATGTGTAGGCTTGCGGAACAACTTGGAGCTCACAGGCTCTGGAGCATATGGAGAAGAGGGAAAGTGATAGGAGATAAGATCAAAGAAAGACCCAGGAGCTAGGCTGTATCAGCAGACTACACAGTCAGCAGTGCCTAGGAAAAAATGGAACAGCAGGGCTCTTTGTTAAAAAAATCATTAAAAATACCAAACAGTGACAGCAGAGAATTAAAGCAAGCTTGGGGTCCTTCTCAACATGAGTGTCCAGGTGGCATGCCTAGTCAAGCTGGCCTTGGGTGCAAGGCCTGGTGAGAACCAAAGGAAGCCATTTACTTTCTTTGGTGGGGGGGGCCCTGGAGGGTCAAAATTAAGGGGTACAGTGAGCAATTTTACCTAAATCATGGACTGCACTGGGGAAGTATGTGGAGGGTGGAGGCAGGGCTGGCAGCTAGGAGGAGGATCCGTCGTCAGAGGCAGAAGTAACGGCGGCCTGAAACCTGGTGTGGCAGTGAGTGAGTGACCCTCAGAGCTGCAGCATTGTTTGGAGGTGGAGACTTAAGGACTGACGGGATGGATGGAGCTTGAGGGACAGAGAGAACTGGAAGGCCTCTAAGGTTTTGGTCTGGACGGTTAGGTGGATCCTGACGCCATTAACCAAAACAGGAAAGATGGTGGAGAAACGCCTTGTAAAAGAAAACAGGAGCTGGAAATGCAGGTGAAATTCCACGTGTGCATTACAAATCCCCGCAGGGGTGGCAAGTAGGTAGTGTGGAGCAGGGGGAGAGAACCAGGCATAACTTGTTTCAGCACATGGATCGTGCGAACGGCACTGTTCCATGAAGACTGAATGCACACACAGGCGATGTTCACCACAAACACGCAAGGCCACACTACTGCGCTGAGTCCAGCTCTGCCTCTGCCAGCTGTGTGCCCTCAGACAGGTTTCTGAACGTCTTTGCATCCACAAAGGAAGAATAAGCATACACCTCACCCAGGGCAGTCATGGAAATTAAATGGGATGATGTGTTTAAAGTCAACCATGGTGTCTGGCTAGGGGGTGTAACACCAGTCACTATTATTATTAAAGCAAACCAACCTCTCTACATGATGAGATCACTAGACTCCCAAAGTTATGAATATTGGAGTTTAGTATTCAGATAGAGCCAATTAAGATATGCAGATAGGCAGGAAGTGTCCAGGACTCCCCTCTTACGTGCCCTGAAGTCAGAGCTTCCGCTTCTTTTAAAGGTAGAGTAGGTAAGAGGCCAGGCTCTTGCATTAAATTTCCCTTTTTCTTTATCTTCCACATAATTGCTATAGAAAACCTCTGCTGCACTTCCTTATTTTTCTTGCTTATAGACCTTTAAGGTCTTGGCTAAGAGTCCAGACCCCCTGGTATATAAAAGTAAGTAAAATAAACCTTTAAAAGCTACAGGCAGTCTTAGCTCTACTATGTATGAGCTGTCTGGGGTTTAAGGTGGAGATGCTGATTGTATTTTAAATCTGAAAGATGAGATCTAAGATAATGACATGTCTGGAACCAGGAGCAGGGGCCAACCTCCCTCCTTGGAGGGGCTGGAGACCTGCTATCCCAGCCACCAGAGGACCAGCAGCTACATCCTGCTCTCCTGCTGCCCAGGCTCAGATAGCCAGGCCTGCAAGCATCTGCTCATCTTCTTTGGTTGCTTAAACTGTGAAACTTGCTAAAAAGCACAGAGAAGGGTAAACACTCCACCCCGATATTTACTTCACATACTATTAAAAAGTAAAAGAAATAAAGTATAAAATGGAAGTGTATTCATTCAACTTCATTCTCTTCAAAGGCAATCTGTATCTAAAATTGTGCACATCCTATCAAGGTATATTTTTATAAATTCATTGTTTTAGTCAGCTTTTCACCACTGTGACAAAGAGAGTGAACCAGCATAATTGTAGTGGAGGAAGAGTTTATTTGAGGGCTCACAGTTTCAGAGGTCTCAATCCTGATAGCAGACTCCCTAGCTTGGGGCTCAATGTGAAGCTGAACATCATGGCAAGACAGTGTGGCAGAGGGAAGCAGCTCACATGATGTTCAGAGAGGAGAGAGAGAGAGAAACAGAGAGAGAGAGAGAGATATCTCCACTTGGCAGATACAAATACATACCCCAAAGCCCCCAATGCCCGCCTCCTCCAGCCTCACCCCACCTACCTTCAGTTACCACTCAATTAATCCCATCAGGTGATTAATTCACTGATTGGGTTAAGGCTCTCGTAACCCCATCATTTCTTCTCTGAACCTTCTTGCATTGTCTCGTGAGCTTTTGGGGGACACCTCACACCCAAAACGTGACATCTATTATACCCGTATGATTCTGGAAGCAATACACAATTGTATTTTATGTATGTTAACACACACATGTGATTTTATACTAGAATCTCTTTGCAATGTGCTTTTCTCATTTCATAATTCTGCTGAATATACATCTAGTTCATTAGTTTTAACTAAGTATCACATTTCACAACTGTATCACAATGTATCCATTTCTTTATTGATGAACAGGTAGTTTTCCTTTCCCTTTCCCTTCCATTCCCTTCCCTTCCTTTTCTTTTCCTTCTTCTTCTTTCTTCCCTCTTACCCTTTCTCCCCTTCTTTCCTTCTTTTTTACTTATTAGAAATGATGCTGGCTTAATGCTTTAGGCATGGGCACATGGCCAATGTGTTCCCCAGAGCACCGCTGGCAATGGCATTACAGGACAGTGAGGCATGTTCATTTTATACATTGCTGGACATTGCCCTATTTGCTTTCCTAAGTGGCTTTCCTAGTTTATGTTGCCACCAGTGATATGTGAAAGCTCCATTTCTCTATAGTCTCACAAATATTAGCTCTTTACTAGTCTGCTGAGGAATAAAAGTAAATCCTTGTTGCTTTAATTTTCTTTCTCTGATTTCTGGCAAGACACGCCTCTTTACAGATGCTCATGCGGCTCTGTCACCCTGGCTAGGTTTTTATTACTTGCAGTCAAATTGCAGCCCCAACAGGCCATCATGCCTGACCAGTGTTAACTGGCTTGTTGAGTTTGCTGTGGAAGCTCAAAAAGGGGGAGAGGAATAAAGAAAAGAAGACACCAAGGACTCTCACAATTTCATTTTATATTTGATTGTTCAAGACCAGACCTGACAACAGTGTTCCTCCAGGTTTGGGTCTGTTTCATTTCTGACACGTGGATCCCCACCACTGCTCACCTCCAGATGGTATCCTTGGAGGACCTGTCTGAGCTTGAGCATTTTGCCCAAGACTTCTGGACTTAACAGAAACCTCTGTGCAGTTCAATCCTACAAATATTTATCATGTGCCCACTATGAACAACACACCATGTTTTCCATCAAATAAGACTTATTCCCTTTGAGGGCCAATTAACTAAGTGATTAAAAGAAGGAACAGATGCATCCTGCCCACCTTTCTCTCCTGAGAAGTCCAGAGCCTTAAAAAGTGACAGTTCCTTCTCAGCTCCCAGCCAGAGCTGGCCATGCCACCCCACCAGCTGAGTCACCAGAAGAAGTCCCTGACTCTGCTGCCTTCTGTCCCCAACACCTGGCCATATCCTTGCCTGGGATGCCCTTCAGGTATCATCTTCTTGTCTCTGTGCATCACCAGGAGAGCTCCTGCCGATGACTTCAACCACATTTGGGCATTAAAAAAAAACACAGATGGCATAGTGGTTGCAGGCTAATTGCAGCATATTTATCTGATAAGTGATTCTCATTATGTGCTCATCAAATGATTATGGAAACAAGTGGTGACTCCATCCTTGTGCCTGTCAGGACTGCTTAATAAAAAATGGAGACAAAATTAAAGAGAGGAAAATTGCTGAGCTAAGAGTGGTCTTGGGACCAGGAGGCAGTGGGTAGAAAGAAAAGAGTACTTCCAAGTGATTAGAGGATGGCCTGGGGACCCACTGGCTGTGCCTACTGGTGAGGCTCCATCTCTACGTAGGGCCAGAGCCCCCAGATCTCAAGGGGAGGAGTCAAAAGAGCTGCAGAGCTAGGCTCTGGCCTTGCCTCTCCTTGCACTTGGCCTCTACTATAGGGAATTTCCTCCAAAGGGCTCTGCTCTTGTGCTTGGGATGCTGCACACACTGTTGTTGGGCTGGCTTTTGCTCTGGGTCCTTATCTCCTGGGACTTTTCTCCAGCCTGGAATCTAGTCCAATCTAGAGAGCAAGAACATGGGCTGGTGACGGACCTCTCAGGTCCAATCACGGGGCCAGCACCTAGTAGCCATTCCTTATACTGGTCACCTGACCTGAGTCTCAGTGCAGACAATAGGAAAATTGTGGATGGTGGAAGCATGGACTTTTTTTTTTCCGTATTTTTTTATTGGTGCATTATAGTTGTACAAACTGATGAGATTTGTTGTGACAAATTCATAAATGTGCATAACAAGGCAATATAATCTGGCCAATATCACTCCCAGTGCCCCCCACCACCACCTCACCACCTCCCACCCCTTGGTCCCTTTCCTCTATTGTTCTCCCTTTGATTTTAATAAGATCCACCCCCACCTATCTTTTTCTTTTTCCTCTCTAGCTTCTACATGTAAGAGAAAACATACAACTCTTAACCCCCTGAGTTTGACTTATTTCACTTAACATAATGGTCTCAAGTTTCATCCAGTTTCCTGTAAATGACATAATTTCATTTTTACTTATGACTGAAGAAAATTCCATTGTGTATATATACCACGTTTTCTTTATCCATTCATCCATTGATGAACACCCACTCTGGTTCCATAGTTTGGTTCCATCATTCTATAGTATGATGACTTTAATTATTCAGGATAGAGACTGAGGAGTGGCATAGCCAGGTCAGATGGTGGTTTCATGCCTAGTCTTTTGAGGAACCTCCATACTCATTTCCATAGTGGTTATAATAGTCTGTAATCCCTCCAATAGCGTGAAAGTGTTCTCTTCTCTTCGCATCCTCTCCAATGTGTTTATTGCTTGTGCCCTTGACTGCCATTCTGATTGGTGTGAGATGAAATTTACTTGCATTTCCCTAATTGCTAATGATGTTGAACAATTTTTCATCTATTCGTTGATAATTTGTATTTCTTCTTTTGAGAAGTGAAATTAATTTGCCCTATTTAATTCATTTGCCCATTTATTCTTTGGGTTATTTGATTTTTTGGTGTGAAGTTTTTTGGGTTCTTTATATAGTCTAGATAGCAATCCTCTGTCAGAGGGTAGCTAGCAAAGATTTTCCTGAGGGTCTCACACCTAGTAAGTGTTAGCCCTGAAATCACTTAATCATTCAACTGTCTAGCCATGGTGCGCTCCAAGGAGCCACGGAGTCAGGCCACAACTACAGGACTTGAGAAGTCTCCTGAGGAGGGAGGTGCCTACCATCTGAACATGAAGGACAAGTAGGATTTGTCCACTGATGCAGGGAGGCTCAGAGCTAGAGATTCTGTCCAGTGCAGAGGCACAGCATGGATAGTATATTCAGGAGCTGAGAGTCCCAAAGCATTTCTTGTACCCATACTAGACTATGTCCTCTGGTTAAGATGGTTGTAAACTAGGGACCCTGTGGTGCCTGGGGCAGGGCTGTCTCTTCTGTGTCCCTCACTGGACTTGGCCAGTGCTGAAACTGCAAGTACCTGACACCTGCCCTGGCTTTACTGATGTCCAGGTCAGAATGGAGGCAGTGACAACCAGAGACAACCCCTCACGGGTCCCATGGCAGATTTCAACCTCACAGAACCAGAGGCACACTTGCCTTTATGGTTTACTACTTTTAATATTTCCCATGCTGTCCTGCTCCCCAAAGGACGGGAGACATCAGCCTCTCCCTCCTGGCATCCCACTGCAGTGGGCCAGAGGTTGGGAGTAGAGCTTGGGGCACCATTGAGGAGGCAGAGGTGGATTCTCTTTTATCTGCACTCCAGCACCCACATGCTCCAACAATACCCATGCCCACTCCAGCCCCTCCAGGTGTGGGACCCTCATGCTGAGCTCCTTGGGGTTGTTTTTTTTTTTTTCCAGTTTTTTACCCTGTTCTTCCCCTGCCTGTCCTTTACCCTGCCCTGTGTTCCATCCTCCCTCTCTGCCTGTGTTCTGGAAGTTCTCTCTGTTGGCTGCCTTTGAGAGTAACATGTTCTTTCTGGACCTGAGAATGAGGCCTCCTCTCTGTGTCCAAGCCCAGCTTCCCCAGGCCAGTAGCCATGCTTGAATCCAAAGCAAGCTATATCGTCCACTCTGGGACCCTCGTCTTCACTCTTATAGATTAGCTAATTGAGAGATGCATTCATTCATTTATTCATTCATCAAATGTTTTTGATACTATTGTTATTCTTTCCAGACTGGAGCTTGATAATGAGAAGTATTACTAATAATTAGGGGATGAAAGTCTCTAGACGTGCAGGAACTTCGTAACAAGTGTAAGAGTAAACACAGAAAGAACTAATGTCTCATCAGTTCTCAAATTCCAAACTAACTTGTGCATATGTCAGTTAATATTCCCATCACCCCAGCAATTGCAGTATTGCCACGATTGCAGTGTTACGGGATCAGCACCTGAGTTTTGCAGAGGGTCTGGATTTCCTGGGATGAACACCCATTCCTAAGCTAGCAGAAGTGGGAATCCAGCTCTGGTCCTTTGATCCTCTGGCAAATGAAGCGTCTGCAGTTGGAAAAGCAGGGGCCACCCACAGCCAGGCAGCCAGTCCTGCTGCTGTTTGAAATAGGAAAGCCATACACACATTAAAGCCACACACACATTAAAGCCACATACACATTAAAGCAAGCTGCTTCCTTTCTGGTCCTTCGCTTTTCAGCAGGCAGAGTTCAGAGTAAAGCAGTTCTTGTAATCCTCCGACAACTTCTCGCCCTTGTGTATTGATCTGACAAGTCTCTGGAGTACTTCACCTCCCGAGGGCGCGAGGTGCCATTCTGAGCGCATCGATAAATGGAGAACCTTTACCATCAGCGAGTCACAAACAGAAAGGGGAAAAGGAAACCGGCAGGGAAGGAGAGGGTGGGCGGAGACAGTCCTAAGGAGGGGGCTTGTGCACCCTTTCCTAAGCCCCAGGGAACTGTTCCTCCTTCCTTGACCCACTCTCTCAGGTGCAAAGCTGTTTTTCTTTCTTTCTTTTTTAATAGTGGGAATTGAACCCAAGGGCACATTACCACTGAGCCACTGAGCCATATCCCCAGACCTTTTTATTTTTTATTTTTATTTTGAGGCAAGGTCTTGCTTAAGGTCTCATTAAGTTGCTGAGTCTGGCCTTGAACTTGCAATCCTCCTGCCTCAACCTCCCAAGTCGCTGGACTTACAGGCAAGTGCCAAAGTGCTGGGCAAAAAGCTGCTTCTTGACTATAGTCCTAATGCTCATGGGTAGCATGTGCCAGGGCCTGCTTGTCCTATCCACAAGTGTCCCTATTTTGAGAAAGCCCTGCACTGTCAAGCATCCAGAACCATTTCTGGGTCCTGGGCTGGAAGTTCCTGGGTTCCTCCCACACCCCTGCAGCTCAGATCATATCCTGTTTCTTTCATTTCCTCCTGACCCCTCCTCTGAGCTGCTTCTCCCAGGATTAGACAGAACAGCTGCCCCCACTGACTCTCCTGTCCCTGCTGCATTCAAGTGCCAGAGCCGGTGAAGAGAGATGCGGGGAGGGAGGCGTGTTCCAGAAGGTCAAACCAGACCCAGACTCCAACTGTCTCTCTCTGGCCTGCCAACAGTCCCTGTTCTGGCATGAAGGCAAAATTAGGGCTCACTGTGGACAAGGAACCTGTTTGTCACATACCAGGCTGTGTGCTGGGTCCTATACCTGGGATCCACAGGATCGTCAGATATACACAAGTAAGCCAGCTCTTACTGCACAATTTCATGGATGAGAAAGGAAAAATATTGAGGTAGGCAGGTGGCAGAGCTCATGAGAGGTGATGGGCAGCATTCCCGTCTCAGCCTTCCTGGGACTCAGTCTTTGGGCTGGGCTGGGAGGAGCCACAGCCACATGGAAGCCCAGCCGGACCCGAGCTGCTGTGGGTTTTGCTCCTTCACTGTTCACTGTCGGGAGGAGCCCCAGATGGAGAGCAGTGCTGGATCTGCAGGTTCGTATTTGTTTTAGAACCTGTTTCCTCTGTCGGGAACGGGTGCTGGAAGCATGTCCATCCATGCTGGGGGAACTGCTTTATCCTCTCCTCTGGCTTCTCCAGAGAAGGAAGGGCTTTGCCCACCCCTCCAAACCTGTGTGTCCAGGCACCCCTAGAATCTTAAGATACAAATCAAACCAGAGTGGACCTGAGAGGGGCCAGACCTTGACCTCTTGACATGTGGCTTCCTGGACCTGCTTCTGATGGGCGATGTGCTCCAGGTGTCTGGAGGCAGCACAGGCAGGTTCTGGGTCTGGAAGAACCCAGGCTACAGTGTCGGCCCAGCCCCTTCCTCATACTGTGCCAGTGGGTGTGGGCTTTAGTTTCCTTGTCTGTAAAATGGTGATGGTAATTAGGGAACCAGAGAGATTTTTTTGCAAGTCACTTACCACAGGTAGGCTATCATTATTATCACTATGGACATTGTTGGTCTTAGAGTGACCTGGTTACTGTGTCAAGAGGTATGGAGGAGGAGCTGGGGCCTGGCTTGAGGCATACCCCCTGGGTCAGCTGCTGAGAGGAGAGAGGCCCAGCCCTGCCGGGATCCCACTCTATTCATGGGGAACCAGAGTGGCCCAGGGAGCCTGGTTGGGCTGAAGCAAATGTGAGTGGCTATTCAGAAGTATTGGTCGGGGTTCAGGGCCAAGACAGAGCTGCAGGATGCTCCAGAAGCTCCAGTTTATTTCATCTTCACCTAGGGTTATGAATCCTGAGCATGTCCACATAACCTTCACTCATCCTATCCTGACTCATCCCCTGGGTATATCCTGCTAGGTCTGTCCTGTGCAATTGAGGACACAGTCTCAGAGAAGTCAAGGGACTTGCCCAAGGTCACCCAGCCAGGAAGTAGGAGGCTGAGGATGTCCACCAGGTCTTGCTGGGAGAACAGATTTTGACTCCCACTTGGTGGTCCCCCCTGAGGCCTATAGCTTTGTTTTCTCAATTTAGGGCCTTTTTCCTCTGCCGAAAGGTAGTCAAAAGTTCTGTAGAGTCAGGGCAGTATGTGAAGTTAGTCATCAGCAGTCACAGTCTGACCCTGGCTGGTGAGGACAGGTTTGGTGCTGAGGCCCTGGGCCTCTAGTCCAGTTGCTCATGGTGTGCAGACCTGAGGCTGATTTGCAGGAGCTAAACAGGTGAGGTTTCCTAGGCCCGGAGTGCTGTGCAGGGCACCCCTCTGTCCTATGTACCTTTCCCTGAACACCTCCAGACTATAATACAAAGTTGTAAGTAAAAACAGCATCAGAGCCAGGTTCCTAGGCACGATTTTCGCCTATATTCAAGTGCTTCAGGCCCTCGTGTCCTAGCAGCAGACCCAGATACAGGGTGTGACACAAGCCCTTTATTCAGAAGTCAATCCTAGGAAGTGATTACAGGACAGAAGGGCTGGGAAAGGGAGAGAAACCAGTGTGTGGGTGTGCAGTGCCACTGGGAGGGGCCTTCTGAGGGTCCAACGCCTGCCGAGGCGTACACACTGAGTGTTCATCCGCCAGCTCCTTCAGTCAGGGCTTCTCCTGGGATTCTTCCCTCTTTGATCTTTATAACTTGCCACTATGTAGGGCTGTGCTCTGAGGCCAGAGGGATCCCTCAGGCCAACTTCTACAGGCTTGGAGCTAGAAACTTCGATTGGGGAAGGGGGATGCCAAGCCACTGTGGACAGGACAGCAGCAGCCAATCTAGTCTTTCCTGTAGAAGTGCTGCAGCTGTCCCTGTGAGCTCCTAAAGGAGAGAGGGGAGGTCTAGAGAGGCCTGGGCTGCACCACACCCACTAACAATGCATGACCCTGGTGGAGGCTTCACTTCTCTCATCTCTAGTTGATTCATCTAGAAATGCATCAATGTAGAGCCCCAGGGTTGGCTGTTGGGAGTGGATACGCACACAGGTAGTCAGTGTGTGAATGATGACCAAGGGATCCCATGGAAGGCATGAGCCTGCAGGCAGAGCACTGAGTGTGTCTGCTATAGATGGGCAAGTAGGGAGGGCTCCTCAGGAGGTAACATGGAAGAACAAAGAGTAGCAGAGGAAGCCAGGCACAGGAAGGCCCCCAGGCAGTGAGGGCTCAGGGCCCCCA
This sequence comes from Geosciurus inauris, assembly GCA_004024805.1. Classification (NCBI taxonomy): domain Eukaryota; kingdom Metazoa; phylum Chordata; class Mammalia; order Rodentia; family Sciuridae; genus Geosciurus; species Geosciurus inauris. The sequence continues at coordinate 33,669 of PVHX01008759.1, forward strand.
GAAACGGCAGGCACCATGAGAATGGCAAATTGGGAAGAGCATTGATAAATTCCTCTTCAACCTTCTTGCTTTATGAAAGGAACAGAGAAAGGAAGAGGAAGTCTGGGAGGGACTGAGTAACTTGCCCAAGGTCACACAGCCATCAAGATCACAGAGAACTCAAGGCTGACTTCACCTCTGACAGGCCAGTTGAGGGGAGCAGTAAGGCCCTCTCCATCTTTAGGTGTTGGGGAACTGGGGGAGGCAACTCCGGAGGGAAGCAGAAGACAATGCAGAGGAGCACCCAGACTGCCACCCTGCCTCCCCACCCAGCAAGCCCTCGCCACGCTTGCTGGGGTTCTTTCTTAGAACTAAAGAACCTCTCCAGCACATGAACGCCACAGACACAGTTATAAATAAAGAGGCAGATACCGTAGCAACAGGGAAGCAAAGTGAAATGCGTCATCTTATTGTAAAGGGCAAAACCTACGCTGTATCCACAGCAAGCGGGTGTCTCCTTCCTCTTCCATCGCTTCCCTGCACAACGTTGTGGACTTCGCACGCAGTGGGCCCGCCCCCTCGGCAGAGGCTGTTCTGTCACAGAACATGTACATATTTTGATCCATGTCGCTGGGTCCCTATTTGTGTGCTTGCATGTTCGTTTATACAAAGCCTGACTATCTGTGGGCATGCGCATGAGATTACAGATACATGTATCTGTATCTGTAAAACACTAGGATATATACAGATACAAGTTCCTTGGCAGATAATATTTTTCAAAGATGGCAACAACAATATCTCACATCTACTTCCTCGTCCTCAAAGAGATTGTGATGCTCTTCCCCTTGACCCAGAGGGCTCTAGATTCCTTCCCTTGAATTTGGGGGCTCATTACTGCCTCAGCCAATAGAGTGTGGTCAAAGTAATGCTGTGCAATTAAGTGAATTAATAAGAAAAGACTAGACATCTTTCACCATTTTTGGGGGGGATACTCTCTCCAGATGAAACTAGCCTTTATGTAGAAGGTCCCATCAAGCCAAGGCCAACCTGCTAGAGAGTCCATGCATCTGGGCTCCAAACAAGAGTGTTAGCTGAGTCCAGCCCTCCAGCCATTCACTCCAGACATGCAAGTGAAGCAAATCTGGATGCTTTAACCAGCATGTCACCAGCCAAGTATCCCTGAATGACCCCAGGTGCAGCTTCAGAGAGCAAAGAATTAGCCAAGTCCCACCCAAAGTTGGGATACACTGAATTTATGAAATGTGATAAAATGATTATTGCATAAAGCCACTATGTTTGGGAGACATTGCTTATACCACCCTAGATAACCAGAACAGATGCCCACATAAATATCAAAATAGCTGCCATTCACCCAACGTCCAGCAAGTGCCACACTCTGTGCTGAGACTTGACCGTCATCATTTCACTTAACCCTTAAGATAGCACCAGCAGGTAAGAACAGCAGGCTCTCCTTTTTGGATGAGAAAGTGGAGGCAGGGACAGTGCAGAAATTTGTGCATGTCCCAGGTGGGATCTGGGTGCCCTGGGTCAGGGTGCCCCTCTACCATGAAGCAGACTGCATCATTGCTGAGTGGGATCCCACACCCCCTCTGCCTCCTCCTACACAGACGCACACACACTTCTGTATGTTTTAGAGACATGGGATGCGATGATCCATACTCTTGTGTAACTTGCCAGTGTCGGTTCACATACTGCTCAGTTAATGATACACAAATCTATATTATCATTGTGAATGGCCACAGCACAGAGTATCAGATGGATTTACTTCAATGCATTTAACCAGTCCTCCTGGGAATGGATATTTAGCTTGTTTAAATTATTACTTTTTTACTGTTACAAATAATGTTTTAGAAAACTATTTTGAACATGTATCTTTGTGCCCTGCTATAATTATTTTCCTGGCACAAATTCCTACACATCAATAAATTGAGCTCTGTAAAGAATGTAAGCTAATTTCTCCAATAGTGTGTATGAGCTGTTTACCCATGGCCTTGACAACAGGGGGTTTCTTCATTGTTTTTGGTTTCTGCTCTTGGCATCGGTTTGATGTTTGAGGAAAAGCTTGTTGGGAGTGCAGAGCTTCCTTCCCTTTATGAGATGGTAAAACATATTTCAGGAAAGGCTGAGTGGAGAGGCTGAAGGGGTGAGCCCCATGTCTGACTGCTGGGATTGAACTTCAGCCCTTGCCACCTGCAACCATGGTAACCCTGCACAGGCCATTGGTCTTTCTGAGCCAGTTTCCTCATCTACGAAATGAGGATTGCATATTACCATTTTGTGTAAGTGGATTATCTCTTAAAATATCAGACCAAAGAGTCCACGAAGTTTGGGGAAAAGCAGACTCCCAGCGTGGAAGCAAGTGGCTCAGGCAGCATCTGTGACTCACTTTTTCTGAGGTCCCTCCACAATTTCTGATTTTATCTCTGATACTCACTAAGCTGTTAGGGCCACAGGTGGCATCATTCATAATACATGTCAGTTTGCAAACTGGGAAATTTAAAAAGTCATGAAAGAAAGAGTTGGAGATTGGATATTCGCCATGTGAAAATACCTGGGCTTCCTAATATAGCCCTCTTTGGGCAAGATCTGACCTTGACCGTTCCAAACTACAGGGGCAGCACTGGCCTTGCACATGTCCCCCACAGAGGAGCAGCATGTCCCACACCGCTTCCCGCCCCGTCTCTTGAAATAAATCTTTCTTCCTTGTTTGGGCAGAATAATTGAGGAGTGGGGGAGCCACTGGAAGAGGTGGTGTGAACACAGAGGGAAACCTTTCCCTCTAACACCACTGGGGGCCTCTTGTCCTCCTGATGCCCTGGGAAGCTCAGCTACAGGGGCAGCTCTCACTTCACCAGAAACAAACAGGATACAGGATGCAATGGGCCTGTCAGAGGTGAAGTCAGCCTTGAGTTCTCTGTGACCTTGATGGCTGTGTGACCTTGGGCAAGTTACTCAGTCCTTCCCAGACTTCCTCTTCCCTTCTCTGTTCCTTTCATAAAGCAAAGAGATTCTATTAGTGTTGACCCCATCTAAGGATTTGGTTTTCTCCAAATCCTTCTCCTCTCTTCCTCCTGAGCCTCCTAGCAGCAGTCTAACCTTTGGCACAGGAGACTCCAATGGGAGGTTTCCTGAATGCTAGGCTAAGATGCCATTCCCTGTTATTCATTCCCCATTTGCAAGTGTGCTCAGCTTGATGTTTAGTAGAAAACCTCCAACTGTTTGCATTGAGACTAAATGTCCCCTAAAGGCCCTGCAAGGAAGGGTGCAGCCCTGAATTCCTGGCCTCAGTCCACCTCGGTTTGCTCTCCTGGCCTGGGCATAGCTCCTGGGAGGGCTCCCCACTGAGGAGACCCCGCTGTCTTCCCAAGTGTGCCTTGCTACTTAAAGAATCCAAAAATCGAATAAGACAACATCCATAGGCCTCTTTTTCTCTAGCTTTCCCGAAGTCACAATCAGTTTAGAAAACCTAGCCCTTGTACTATTTATCCTTGGAATTTACCCTAATTCACACTGGCCACTGTCATCAAAGATCAAAACAGAGCCTCGGGGCATCTTAGGGCACCAGCGAAGTGCGGGTTCTGGAACTGGCTGGTTAAGCCAGTCACCCAGTCCTGGGCTGTGTGTGAAGGACTCTCCCATTAGGAGGTTGGTTTGGGTGCCTCCTTCACCATAACTCCCTGGGCATATGCCTCCTCTCTCAGAAGGTGGCAGTCGAAATATTCATCAACTCGCAGAGCTGAGAGGTTGCCAGGTGCCCTGTTGTAGCTTTTCTTTTATGGATCATCCCCTGAGACCCTTGCTTTCCTCATGTTGCTTTAAGGCCTTCTCAATGCCCAGGGTGCCTTTCAGTTCTGGGAGACCCTGGCTCTCTGCCATGGGGATGGAGACCTGTCCCCATGAGACAGGTCTCATGAGAGAGAGCTCTGTCTGGGGCCATAGGCTTGAGCCACAGTGACCTGGGAAGTCACCTTCTGTTGCAACTGTGGAAGCATCCTTAGCAATGCCTGAGCTGCAGACGTAACTGCAGCTTTAGAATTTCTGTCCCTACAGCTTCCTGAGTTCTGATGTCCCTGTCACAGCTTATCCCCAGAGCCTGGCTTTTCCCAGTTTTACAGTTGTTCAGGCCCAAGTCAAGACTATGCCCTAGCAGCAGCTAAACAAGCCCTCATTTCCCTACAGATGTGGCATGTCTCTGATGGTCCTTGTTTTTAATCTCCTTTCAGAATTGTTTGGCTGAATTTTTTAACATTTCTAGTGTGCTTCCTAAGTGTGTTCCTTTTCTTCCATGCCCCCTAGGGAGAGTTCTCTCCTTCCTCTTCCTGTTCATTTGCTGTCCAACTGAGAAAGGAATTTGGTTTCACTGTCTAGATTTCTCCTGTGAGTTCCGCGCAGTAGCACAGATGAAGTCCAGAAGAGCATCTTCCAAGTGCAGACGGACCTTTGAGATGAGGATCCCCTAGGTGTGGCTCCTCCAATAGGCTCGGCTCCAGTCCAAACCTCAACATGCTCTCTTCTCATTTCCAATTTCCCTATAATAACCACGCCATCCCTGGGTCCCAAGCCCATAAGTTATCTTGGTTTGACCTTCAGAACACATTTCTCCACAAGCTTATTTAGGACTTCTAACCTTCCCAGTTTACCCCTCTCAAATCTTGGCATGGCCGTCCTGGAGTCCAACAAGAGGCTGTTGAGCTGCACCAATGACAGTGTCTACCCACAATTTTGAGGATAGACTTCCAAATACTTTTCGGGACCTAAAGTCTTTCTTCTCGGCTTACTCAGTTCTTGGCTCTTTCTCTCTGCAGATATTATTTGATCCGTTCTGCTTTCTATGAACTGGTAACATCTGAAACATTTCTTCCCATTGACTATGTCTGTAAGATGTTGATCCCAGGTGTGTCTCTGTATCCTGTACACACCTGTCCAGTTTGTCCTCTAGGACTTCCCTTCTTGGCTCCCTAGGCTGGATTCAGATCTCAACTCCTGCAAAGAACATCCCACCTTCCTGGCTGTATCACCCTAGCATCCTTCATTTTTACTTCTTGCTTTGATGCTAATGTTGATGTTTAGTACCAACCAGTTGAATTCTTCTGTGATTTTAGACCTATTTCTTGTCGACCAGATTTGTGAAATAAATACAGTTTTTTCCCATCTCAACCTGAGAAATAGTGGATGTTAACCCTATGCCAGAGGGGACCATGCCTGCCCCCCTTCCCTTTATTAATCACCACTGACATCCATCGTGATTAGCAAATAGGAGCAACAACTCAGGTCTCTGAAATCCAAATCATGTCCTGGGAAAAAGTCTCAGTGCCATGGTGTGGCCAATTCTAAGAACACAGGGCAGCTGATCCACTCATTTCCTCGTTAGGATCTTACCGTCATACAGTAGTGCCTCTGCAGTCCATGGAGAATTTAGCCACTTGTCCGATTTTAAGTCTTGACTTCTTACGTTGTGGAGAAACACAGCAAAAGAAGTAAAACGAGTATTCCTCCTTTTTATTTGTCTAAAAAGCCCCTAACTCAAATCCCTGGCCCAGGAGACCCTCTTCTTTCTGTAAGCTATTGCCTGCCTTGGTATTATCCTTCAAGTCAGAAGCAGCTAGCAAGCCCCCAGGGGCAGGATGCACTCCTCCTCTGAAGCTGGTGTCCCTTAGCAGTCATTCATGCAGCCCTGCTAGGGAAGGTTGCAAACCCTGGAGGAATCCTGCAAGACCACACTTCTGGGGAGCTCAGGCCTTCCACCTCAGCCATGCAGGAAACAGTCTTTCTGCACTATTTTTGGGTTTCAAATGACAATTCCAATGACCATCACTGAAGGTTCTAGGCAGCCTCTTTCATATATGAGATTTTAAGAGGAATAATAAATCATACCTGAGTACCTTGGAGTTCTGCTATATCAAGAAATGGCACATAGGAGTCAGAAACATGGAAATTAAAGCATCAGCTCTGTAACGGAACTGACTGCTTTGGAGTTTGTAGCTTAGATGTGCTGCTACAAATGGGACTTCCTGCTTCCTCCATCCCCGCGAAGTTGAGCCTGGCCAGTCTAGCCTTCAGGCCTCCCGACTGCTGTGCCAAGGAGTCTGCTCCTCCTCTGAGTGATTCTACAGGAAAGCAGAAAATATGGGTCTGTCTGATCCAAGGAGGCTCAATGACTTTTCTATCTTGCTCATCAGATGCCTGGCTTCCCCTCCTGAGTTCCCAGTAGGAAAAGCATGGGATTGGGGTACGTCACAGAAGCACCTCAGGTAGAAACTCCTAGGATGGGAGCAAGTGCTCCCCCAAGTATACTGCTGCCTGTCTTCAATGGTCTGGTTTATACTGGAGAGAACTGCAGCTCTGTGCTCAAAACATGCTGAGCCAGAGCAGAGTGCTCCAAAAACACCAATAAATAGTATGTTGAGCAAAAGACAAGGCACAAAAAGAATTTGGGAAGTATATAATCACTTTCTGGAGCACAGTCTAGACTTATGCTTCCACAGTAACTGTACTGTAGCTCACCCCGGCCTCTTTGTTCCTACACTCTAGCTGCAAGGAGTTCATACACCTACCAGAGAGAATCAAGAAGATGCTAAAACCTGGGGGTGAGCAGAGAGCATCATCCATGGCAGGGTAGGAAATCCAAAGCTGAGGACTGAGGGTAGGAAATCCAGAGCAGAATTCAGGGTTTCATTATGAGGTTAGTGGTGGGGTAGGGATGGGTGAGGGTTTTAGAAGGATGGCTTGAATTCCTGCTATTTCAGAGAATGTGTCTGGTTGACCTGGACAGGCACAAAGAAGGAAGTTATTGCACTCTTATATAAGATTTTTGTTTACCAGAAGAGGAAATGGAGACCTGTAAAGGTGAAGTAAGTTGTTCAGTATCCCACAGTGGCTAAGCTAGGATTTGAACTGGCTCCTGACTCCCAAACCCTTGTTCATTGGTAATAAGATGCACATTTTGGTCAAATTCACCAAGCCTCATATGATTCTTCTGTACCTCCCCATCTCACAGAGGTGCCTAGGAGGTCTTGGACTCCTGTGATACTGTTATTGACATGAGAATCATCTCCTGTCCTGACTTGGGTGGCATGCACATGCTCTTAAAGAGCTCATGCATGTGTACACAGCACTCCCCCATGTTTAGAGTAGGTAAGAATCTTTCTGGCATAAGCTAAAAAGGAATAAACAAATATATGACATATAACATTAGCAGTAATGGAAAACAAATTCTGAGTTGGATTGGAGAAGAACAAAATCTCAGAACAGAAAGCAAAAACACTTGAAGAAATGTCATAAAAACAGCATCCGCCCACGGCTCGCTGCTTCCACTCTCCTTCCTTGTCAGCTCTGGCCAGCTGGTATCTCTTCCAGCTCCACCTGCCACAGCTTCTATGCCATGTTTGCAATTCTCTGTCAAAGCCACCCCTTTGTCCCCTAGCCCTGGACCTGGGAGACTACAAGTCCCTGTTGTTTCTCTTACCCTGATATTTGTGTGACTGACCCTCCTTGTTATCTGTCTCAAGTTTAGCTATGGTCTCCTCTAAGTGGACATCACTACCTACCCAGAAACATTATGTGACACAGCATTCCCAAGATCTGTGCACATGTGTTGGGGACAGTGGACTCAGAAGAAGCAATAAACCCCAGGAGCCAACATCCTCCCGCTATGTCAGGTAGTTTTCCATTACTGATGCTGTTGCTGAAATAGTGTGCAGGGGATAGTCACAAATCATTTCCAAGGGCACCATTAAGAGCACTCCATGACTAATAATGCACTGACATAGTTCAGAGCTGCATGAACATTCATGTTCATGAGGATTAACAGATTGATTCCACCTAGAGAGGGCCTGCCTGGGATGCAGCCCATCTATGATCCAGCTAGAGGCTCAGAAGGTGCACTTATTTGTGGCACAGTGTTCAGAGGATTTGGCCATATGTTTGAGGCTATAGCAAAATTCTGAAGGAAAAATTAGACTGCGTTGATGTGCTCACACTATAAAGATTGTACTTAATAAGGGCAATAAAGTTAATCCAATGTGATCAATGAACACAAGGATAAAAAAATTGGTGGTACAAATATAGTGTAGGGGAGACCGGTTTAATAGCAGCCCATGTGCAAAGTATTTTAAGATATTTCAAAAGAGTAGGGACTAGAACCATATTTTTCAAAATGTCCAGGAATATATGTCTACCAACATTAGGGCTTTTGTCTTAATAATAGACTTTTGGCATATTCTCCTAAGCCAATAACAATAGATTTTGACAGAGCTATGTATACATGAATGTATTAAATTAGTGCATCATTAAAGTAATGAAAAATGGAAAGAAATTTAATTTCCAATAATAGAAATATTCAGAGGAATATTTTGCATTCAGTAAATGTCATGTTTGCAAAGAATATTTAATGACATAACAATCTTTTCACTTTATCATGCTATCTTTCTAACTCAAGTTGTGCCTTTCATCATGACAATAGTTTTAGCTTCCTGGAAAATAACGGGAAAACTAGGTGGTAAATGACATCATAAAGTCACAGGTCAAGCCTTAGGCACCTAGGTAGAGTATCCATCTCATCTAAAGGTTTGGGCCAACCATGCCAGTGACCCCAGTGGAAAGGATGCTTAGAAGTCTGTTGACTTTTTATTCCTCAGATTCCCACTGGAGAAGCACCAAAAAAAAAAAAGCTACTAGTTTTACAGACACTTTTATTTGCAGTTTGCAGGATGGATAAGCTGAGGCACCTGAGGCTCTGACTGCTTCGTCACGCCAACGTCAACCACACCCTCCACTTTTTCCTCCTGTCCTTCCTGTGGCCTTCTTCAGGCCTGAATATGGGAAAGACATCCAAGATGACAAACTCCAATCACATCCTCTGCTTCAACTCCCAAAAATAGAACATACCGGGGTTCAAGAACCCAGAATCCATAATGACAAAACACCAATGAATTAGGAAATGCCTTGAATCATGGGACCTGCTGACAGACACAAGAATTACAGCATTTTCAAGATGAAGGAGAAAACTTTAGAGTCATCCATTCCAGGTGGTGAAGAAACAATTGAGCGAGGAGAGAGGAGGCTTGGTGGGTAGCTAGAGCCTTTTTGAATCTAAGCTCTACCCTTTACCTACTGGGTAGCCCTGAACATGAATCTGACTTTTGAAAAAGTGTCATGTGAATCATAATAGTGTCTGCCTTCTGGTGCCACTGGCAGGGTTGAGGGAGGTCCACACAGCACTGTTTATTGTGCTGATTGACCGAGTCGGTACTTAACCGGGAGTCTCTTGACTACTAGAGGAAACTGCAGGGTCTTTACAACAAGGCCTGGGTCCAGATCCTTGTTCTATTTATTAGGTTCATTTCAATATGTGCAACATATGTAATTCTCATGAACCTTGGTTTCTTCACCTATAAATGGGGATAAAAATATTCCTTTTTTGTAGTTGCTGTGAAGGTTACCTGGGGACTAGCATGGTCCTGAAATGTGGTAGGTATTCAATAAATGTTAATTATCTGCTTTACTGCATTATTCTGATGAGAATCCAGGTATTGTTCTATTGCATTGAAAGTCCTTAGACCAGAATCCTTTGCTTATGTAGGAAGCCCTGGGTATAGATTGAATCCCCTTCACTCACCCAGAACACTGTCATTAAGGATGCCTGACCCTGTCTGTTCTGTCTGAAAAAACAAAAAAGTTTCAAGATAGACTATGGTTGGGGCATTCAGGAACATTCCTTTAGATTAAGAAGAAAAAACTAGATTCCAGATAGAGGAGCAAGTACTTATTTATTCAGAATCTCAGGGCAAGTCACAGGAAAAGCTATGTCCATATAAAGTACTTCTTTTTAGTTCACTTTTTGCAATTTTCCGACTTCTTCCCCAAGACGGTCAGGTCTTCCACACTGCAGAGGCACATGTTCAAGGTACCTAATCACATTGTCACATGCACATGCTGCACAGGACCATTCAGAGAAGAAGAAAGGCCAGACAGCACAGGCAGTAGTCAGGCCTGGACAGAGAAGCCTCAGCTTATTTGTTCAGTAGCATTCATAGACTGAAATTATTTTGACCAGGTGTTTCATGCTAAATTGTTGACTAAGATATGAATTCTGTCTCTAGTAAGTTCCAGTGGTTAAGAACAGCCACAGAGTAGAATCAGACAAGGGCAGTCTCTGCCAGCAGCACCAGGGTCTGTGGTCAGAAAGGGGCAAAGAACTTTTCAACACCTGGGAGAGCTCCACAGTGCCCTGGGTGTTTGATTTTATTATGGGTAGTCTGCCAGAGGCTCCTAGGAAGACAGTGACTCATTTCAAGTTTAAAAGCTTAGGACTTCTAGGACTGAGGCATTTTCTTTATTTTTAGGATCTATGCTGTGTCTGCTGATAGAGCCTTGCAATATTCTACATTTATTTCATTTTCTTTGCCAGATTGGTTCTATGCTGAGAATAATTCTCCCTTAATAGTCTGGGCATGTGGCTGGTGGAGAAAGGGTGGAAGATGAGCTGAACAAACACCTGGAGGAATGAAATGCTCTACACCAGTCGGTAGTGGCTGAAACCCCCTTTTATTTGCAATATATTTTTAAATTAAGCCTTAGGGGCAGATAACATATCAGCATATTAGCACATTGGCGAGATAATTTAGCCTGATACCCTGGTCTTATTTATGTTCCCTCTTGTTTCTCAGAGTCTCTATTCTCCTCCCATACAGTCACTCATGAATGTGTGAAATCTGTTCTTCAGTTGTGCCTTATCCTTCTGAAAATGTATCTATCATTTCAAGTACACATATTTTAAATATATAAATGACATTGTGATGTAAACCTTTTTTTCCTATTGTTTTACTATTCTTCCTCTGTGTTTCTAGGACCATCATATTATTGTAAACCCATCAAGTTCATTTCCCTTTCTGTTTCCTACAATTTAAAAGTATGTATCCACTATATTATATAAATCCATTTCCTCAGTAATAGACACTTAAGTTGGCTTCAGATTCCCATTAGCACAAAATTGCTGAGAGTTCATGTGGAAAAGACATACTAAATTTTGATAAATATTTCAAGGTTGCTAAATCATGATTAAATTATAAAAACCAAAAGTTGTTCTCTGTAACAGTAATAACTGTGCCCCAAATATAATACCTGTGGGAGATGGAGATGCCTATGGATCAAGAGACCAGTAGAAAAATCCTGATTTGGTGGGGGGACATCAATCTTGCCATAGCCAACCCTCATTTTCACCTTCTAATGCTTTGGTGCTGTACTTTTGCTATAAGCTATGACCGCTGGAAGGCCAGCTTGACCCATCCCTCTGCCAGGGATCACCACTTTTCTGCCACCTCCTGCATTCTCTATTTTGCATCCCATACCTTCAGAGCCTCAAGTACTGGTAAAAACTAAGAAGCTGCTCGTTCATCCTGCAAACACAGTATTCAATGATTGTGCTTGGTGTTGTGCTCAGTGCAGGAGACGCAAAGTGAATCAGGCACAGCCCCTTTCCTGCATATTTGGACAAGCAGTAAACCAAAGGTGCAGGGGTGGACCTGGGGAGAGGTAGAGTGGAGCATACAGAAGTGGGCAGAGGTGCCACTGTCAGCACAGGCATCCCGTAGTAAGGAAGCATGCACGTTTCCTTCTCCCCAGAGGATTCCAAACCCTGCAGGGGAAACTCCCTCCTGGTTCTGGTTGAACATGGTGCTCCTGGTGCCTAGTATAGGTCCTGAAATATAAAAGATGGCCAGCAAATATTTGTTTAATAGATAAATTAAATGAATCTTTGAAGAGAGTGCAGTGTGTACAAGTCAGGATGGAGGAAAAAGAAAAGACAGAGGCCATTTCAGGCAGAAGAAGAGTGAAGTTACTGGCACTCTTCACAGAGTGAAAGTGAGGTAACCTGAAGGTGAGGTATGAAGTTGGGTCAAGCTGCAAAGGGATTTGCGTGCTATGCCGCAGGGGCTGGAATTTACCCTGCAGACAACGGCATCACAGATAAACCTTAACCAAGGAAGAGAAATGATTGAATCTGCAATTTAGAAAGAAGAAAAGTGCCTCTGAAGTGGGAAACAGGACAAAATGAAGCCAAAAATATTCTTAGGGGGAGTGTCTTATAGTAGGGATGTCAGTAAAAAATGAAGTCAGATGCAGTGGGATTTGGGGAAGGTGGAGGGGTGGCTGGACTTTGGCCTGAAGTGGTTTGGGAGATCGGCAGGAATCTTGCTGTCCTTGAACAATTCTTTGGCCAGCGTCTGCTCTGGTGCTGAGGACAGAACCATGGAGTGACAGCTGATGCTCATCTCATGGAGATTTCCATCTAGCCTGGCTGTGCCAGCAAACAGGGGTCTGCTAGGTCCTAAGGCAGGGGAAACAGGAGGCTGAGTGCAGACAGCAGGACGCAGCACAGCCTCCAAGTGGGGCAGCCCCCTGGAGCAGGCAGAATGAACCCTGAAACCTACACAGGGGGAACAGTCCAGGAGGAACTTCAAGAGAAGGAAGGTGCAGCTGTGTGCATGGCCGTGGAGGTGAGCAGCATGCAGCAGAGATGAGAGGCAGAAAGAAGCACGCAGTGCTGACAGCACCCGTGCAGAGGGGCGTGGAGAAGCCAGGCTGCAGGCACAGGGGACTCTGGGACACAGGCTGAGGGGCTCGCCCTTCTCCTCCCATGAGGGGGAGCCGTGAAGTGTCTTGAGGGAGTGACCACTCCAGTCACAGGACTGCTCCTGTGAGAAGGGAGACTGGAAGGTTTCAAGACCAGGGTGGTCCTGAGAGATGGGGAGTGCTCTGAGGAGTGAGGACAGTGGTCTGCAGGCCAGGATCACACCAGGGAGGACGGACACAAGGGAAGGAACAAGTCTGTGTTGGTATTGATAGGAGTGGGTAGCCCATCTGCTGAGGGGGGAAAGGGAAGAGGGGGAAGGCTGAGGCCAGCGAGGGGAGGGGATCAAGGATAAGGCCCCATTAGGCCAGGGGATCAAGGCTGAGGGCTAAGTTTTGAGGATGAGTGACTGGTTCATGAATAGTGGTGACTGTCTCTAGAGGCACAGAGGAGATAGATGCTCAAGGTGTGTTCAGTGCGGATGTGCATGCATGTGTGTGTGTGTGTGTGTGTGTGTGTGTGTGTGTGTAACAGGAGCATCACATTGTTTAGATGAAGAAATTTTAAATTTGAGGCAATCAGATGGCAGAAATCAGGAGTTGAAGCCCTTTCCAGAGATGCAGATGTGGGAGCCATTGGGACCAGGACATGATGAAGCAGCAAGACAAGAGGAAACCAGTCAGAGAAGGACAGGAGAGCCGCAGAATACACCGACTCCCAGCTGCGCCCAGGGCAAGTCTAGAATTCCCGGCTTTTGACTTGCCCTTGGTCACACCTCTGACCACATCCTTGAAAGAGCCGGTAGATCTCTGGCCCACAGCCTGATGACCGTGTTGGGGAGGGACAGGAGTTTGAGCAGAGTTGTGGGGAGGGTTGGAGTTCCCACCATGTTCCAGGAGAGGGATTCAGACGCTCACATCCCTTCTTCAAGGCCTGACTGTAATTACTACCAGCTCCAGGTGTCATGACCAAGTCTCACAGCTGGGGCCCAGAGTCCCTTCCCCTCTCCCCGCCTTGCCTGTGGCCCCTTCCTATAGGGCGAGGGTCGAGGAAGAATGTCTAGAAGGATATCAATAGGCAAATGGCAGAATGAAGGTCTGGGGAGAAAGTTCTTGAGAAAAGTTTGTGTCTTGGCTCGGTTTCTTGCTTTTCTACTATGACTCAATTTTGGTGAGAAATAAGTGTTTTGGCTGCTCCTCAAGAACAGAGCCTGTTGTCGATGAGGACTTGGGACAATGTGCTCTCCTTCTCTCCAGAGACCCGCTGTCCTCTCCTCCAAGATCTGTGTGCTGTGGCTCAGGAAGGAACACTAAGCCCAGCACGTATGTGTCAGATGCGCAGCACTGTGCCTGCAACCGCCAACCATCTGTGAGAGGAGGGCTCTGCCAGCTTGTCACCAGGCAGGGAAATCCATTTCACACTCGGTGAAAATTGTCACCTCCTCCCCCACTTCCCAGTTGGAAGTTCTCCTTTTTCTGATGAAGCTTCCTGGGGGCTTATGACCAAGGTAGCTCTCTCTGTAAAGTTAGGGTTATGATTTCTTGCTACACAAATTGGTTCCTTTGTGAGAAGTTGAGTATTTACTGAGGGCAGTACATGCGGATCAGGGCCAAGAAGATCTTTGGCAGGCAGAGCCTTCAGTCTGGGGGTTGTGTGACTAACTATGTCTGGCCTCACCCTCAGAGAATCTGGTATAAGTGGCAGAGGATGTGGTTTGGGAGTCAGGATTTTTAAAGTCTCCAAAGCCACTGGTTGAGAAAAGTGCTTCTGGAACTTCTGTCTCTGAATCACCTAGGCATCTTATTCAACAGAAGATTCTGGTCCAGTGAGTCTATGGTAGCCTGGGGTTCTCGATTTTGAGTGAGCTCCCAGGGGATGCTGAAGAATCTGATCTCAAGCCACTGGGCAACAAAGCTGTAGACCAGTTACTCTTTTTTTTTTTTTAATATTTTATTAGTTGTTGATGGACACAATATCTTTATTTTATTGCTTTGTATGTGGTGCTGAGGATCGAACCCAGGGCCTCACGCATGCGAGGCAAGTGCTCTACCGCTGAGCTACAATCCCAGCCCCGACCAGTTACTCTTGATGCCCTGACCCAGGAGGCCGCTCCCTTCCTTGCCTGCCTGGAGAATGAATCAAGAGCTCAGCTGAAATATCTCCTGCTTCTTAAAGACCTTCCTAACTTCCTAGGCCATTTCCCTGCCCTCAATACAACTGACCACTTGTCTCTTGTGCCTTACATGAGCTGGCACGGACCTCCACCACAGCCCCTGGGCTCCTCCCAGTCCCTTGCCATCCACATGAGCTCTCCTCTTGTGAGTGCCCTGTGCAGTCAGTGCTCACAGCTATTGATTGAACACATGGGTCTGAATCTCTACTTACTGTGCTTTATTTCTCTTCTTAACTCCTATGGTTAGTTGGTGTCTACCTTTTCCCACTAGACTGTACGTTCCAAAAAAAGGGAAAAGGTTTTTACCTTTTTGTTCATCCTCTGTCAGTAGTGGTCTGGCACCTGGTAGATGCTTAAAAAAATATTTGTTGAATGAATGGCTGAATCAATAGCATCAGGCAAGGCACAGTGTCCTATGTGAGGCAGCATCCAATCACAGATGATCAGATACCTGCCACTCAACAGGCCGGGAGAGGAGGAGTGCAAGGGAATTGGGAACTGAGGTTGGGGGTCAGAGTGCAACACAAAGTAGTGGAAGCCAGCAGCTTCTCTTAGCAGAACAGCATAGGAGCCCATTGCTAACTGATTTCATGCATTCTGTGATGTTGTTTTTTGTGGTGCTGGAGTGGATCCCTGGGCCTTGGGCATGCTAGGCAAGGGCTCCACCACTGAGCCACACCCCAGGCCTCTTCCACTGATATTTCTCAAGCTCACTGGAGACAGTGACTGTCTTGTCCGCAGACTTCTGTTGCTAGGGCAGCACTGGGTGTTTGGCCTTGTTGACCTTGTCTTGCCACTTGGCTGTGGTGGTGGGAGTACATAATCACACTTTGCCTTCATTATTGATAAAAAGAGAACTTGTGCATATCCCTTCTCTTTCAGTTTTTCTGTTCTGACCTTCATATTGTCAGGAGAGAAGAACACTGACTCTCTCTGGGACCAATAGGCTGTGGTGGTGGCTCAGGGTCATATGGTGCCGACACAGCCCCTAGACTTTCATCTAGTGTGTGTGTATGTGTGCATGCATGCATGTGTACACACCCACACATATTTGTGAGCTACACACTCACCCAAAGAATGAGAAATTCTCTGTCCATCCCTCAAGGAGCATTCAATGCGATGGGAAATATCAAAGTAGAACTTAACAAAAACAAACAAACAAACAAAATAGATACTCTATTTTATTAAACTTCAGAAATTGTGTTGACCCATTTTACATTTTTATATTTCCTGAGGCAGTGTTTTAAATTATTTAGTCATACTACGAGAATTCAAAGGAGATGTGGTAGATATGAAGGGCATCATCAAAAGTTGCCAGTGAACAGGTTGTGTTCTTGCTATGGAGCCATGCTGCAGGGGGAGGGGTGAGTTTCCTGGGTATTGGTGAAAAGCAGGGCCATGACAACCAGCTGGACACTGAATTCAAATATAAGCATGGTATTCACCAATGTTACCTACTCTTACATTTCCTAGAAAAAGTAAAGGAGCCTGGCACGAGGATTAACTGCTGACAATTTGGAAGTTGTGAAAACAGGGCAGTAAAAGAGGAAAAGGATATAAAGGCAGAAGCCATACAAACCATACTTTGTATTAATGGCACCACATCCCAAGGAGCTGCAGGTACAGCAGGAGCTCTACCTGCTCTGCAGGGAGTCACATTATGGAGCACCCCAATGCAGCAGGGTACAGGGGTGATTTACTTGTGAGGCTTCCTCTGTTTCTCAAACTCACACCAAGTAAGAATTCACCTCCTAGAGTCACTGAAAGGCCTTTTGGAGTTGTGTCTTCTGGCTAGTGGTTGTTCAAAATGCCAGGTCCCTCACCCTAAGGCATGGTGGTGTTTCATTCCATCTAGAAGTGGAGAAAGGAATCAGAATTTGATGGGTTCAGCGAATCATCCTGGCTCCGAGGAGTCAGGCAGCCAAGGGCAGCGGGAGTGCCACATGAGATCAGGTTCAGTGCACATGGGCAGCGCCGAGGCGTCTTAGAGAGCTTCTGGTTCCACCCCTTCTTTTCACAAATAGGAAAAGCAAATTTCAGTGAGGTTATGGCATGTCTAGTACCCTGAACCTCATAAATGTCACAACTTGGATATGGATATTAGGTTAGTGGGTGTGAGCTTCGTGTTTCTTTTTTTGCCCTACTAAATCAAGGGCTCTGATTATACAATGGATGAGATATTGTGTTTCAGTAAAATAGACACCTAGCATCACTTGGTAAAAGTGACTTCATGGTTAAGAGTCTGTGCGTGGCAGGTGGATGTGGAGTTGGAATTTGGCACGAGTTACCCAACCTGTTTGAGTTTAAATGTCCTCACCATTAAAGAGAGTACAGTAATAGTATGAATTTCCTAGGGTTATTGCAAGGTCTCTGAAGCCTTACCTCAGTGTCCCACTCAGTGAGTCTTAAAAAGAACTCTAGTTTAATGGTACTCTAATAATTTTTCTCTAATTCAATATAGTCCCTCATGCCTCTGTAAATGTACTTACATTCTTCCCATACTACACATCCACCTTCCAGCCCTCCGTCCACCATCCATCCATATTTGTATTGTGGTACATGTTCAATGATAGGGCAGAGTTTTCTTTTATTAAGCAGGGGACTACACTGATGTACTTGATTCAGTTGTTAAACACAAACAAATGTAATTTTAAACAATTCCTCTCCCTGATGAGTGAAAAATGTAAGTTCCAAGATCAATCAGGAAAAATATGTTTTCAGTGTCAAAAATACAGAAGCAGTTCTACTCCCCTACAGCAGCCTTGCATGGGGATGCACGTTCTTCTTGATTCATAATGAACCAGAGTCGATCAGAAATGAAACGCCTTCTCCACTGCAGACTCCATCTTCAAAATTTCCTGGACAGAATGAGAAGAAAGAGGAATCAGAGAAAGAAAAGGGGATTGACTTCTCAAGCAGATCCAACGTGAAGCCCTGTTGAGATGATATTGAGTAGATGGTTCTACAGAGACCTGTCAAAAATAAGATTGGAGGTGGCAGGGATGGACAAGGCTCAGCCAGGCAATCATTCTGTATTGCTCACTAGTGTGAAATTGTCCCCCAAGATGTGCTTTCCAGTTATTTGTCCGGGTTTCTATGATCTGAACAGAATGCCCCCGGGCAGAAAATAGTTTGACGTTTCCAAATTCTGACTTAATTCTGCCTCTGTGTGGACCCCAGAGGGAAACACATTTATTTGGCTGCCTGAGTTTGTGCCTGATTCCCCAGGATGGCCAGGGGAGCTGAGCCAGAGGAAGCCTAGGCTGAAGAATTATCAGAAGTGGAGATTTCACTTCTCCTGGGTGACTTGATTTTGGAAAACATCAAAGCTGTGCTGATGGCATCTCCAAGGACAGGCCATCAGCTCTGTTCCACTCAGGAGCAGGCAGCTGGGGAATGAGGGATGGCATAGGCAGAGGGACACTAGTGACAGCTTCCAGGAGCCATGTGGAAAGGCTGCCCTGACCAGCGGCCCTCCTCCGCCCATCTTCACAGGCATCTCCCTATCTCACACAACATTCCTAAAATCTTTATTTACACCCCTGCCAAAAAAAAAAAAAAAAATGTTTGATCAGTTTGATTGAAGAGACAGAAACTGGAAACCTGCACTCACCCCGACACCATGAGGGGTCAGGCTTGGCCTTCACAATGAGGAGGACAGGCACAGTTTTGCAAGCACAGGCTCTGCATCCACACTCCGCTCTGCCCTTCAGTAGCTGGGCGACCTCTGGAAGTTTCTCAGCCTCAGTAATGTGGACTGTGAAATGGCCTCACAATGGTAGCCGCCTCAGAGGGCTGTCAGGATCAAGTGCATTGGTATTGGTGATGTGCTTAGAACAGTGCCCAGTGCGTGGTGACTGCAACTGGGCATTTATTATTTTTAACAAAGGAAGACCCTCAATTAAGGTTCAGCTTACACTTCCAAGGCAGGTCATCGCCTTGGTGGGTATTTTTGGCTGCCT
Source organism: Geosciurus inauris (assembly GCA_004024805.1). Taxonomy (NCBI): domain Eukaryota; kingdom Metazoa; phylum Chordata; class Mammalia; order Rodentia; family Sciuridae; genus Geosciurus; species Geosciurus inauris. The sequence goes on from PVHX01008759.1 coordinate 52,375, forward strand.
GTTCAGTACTCAACTTCTTTCCTTTCCTTTCCCCAGGGCTCCCAAATATTTTTGGGGAAAATAACTTCTAAATACCCCCCATTGCTCGACAGTGAAGCACAATCACAGATCACACTGGCTTCACTCTAACATCAGGAGAATGGCTCATTAAGTGAACATGTTAAAAATAAATTACAAAAATAAATTGACCAGAGAATTCTTAATCACTTGGAACCGCCCTCCTCCCCGCTTTTTTAGCAGATTGTTTCTGATGCACATTATAAGTTGTGCCAAATCAGAAAAGATCCCTCTCTGTTCCTATAAGATGTCTTATTCTGTTATGATTTAAAATAGGCTGGAATCCCCAGAAAACCAAAATCTGGACACACAGGTCTTCTGAAGGACATAGTGATAATCTTTTTCATTCACAAGCAATTTACAATATTTGTTCACTGAGTTCACGCCACAACACTATTTAATGGTTCTATTTTTGAAGAATGAACTAAGCTTGTGGGATATAATCTGAGACCCTTGGAAGCCTGGTGCCCAATTCACTTGGATGGAGCAGTGTGGCCACATCTCCTGACCTGGTAAACTGCTCCCTTCATTTTGAAAGCAGTTTCTTCTTTGCTTTTCTAGGAAATGCACATTCTCTTAACTTTCCCCTTATCCATGCATGATCCAACCCAGCCCCATTGCTAGGTCCTGTTCCTTTTCCTGTTTGTTAAGTTTGAAGGTTCAGGACCCTATTCTTGCTCCTCCTTCACACACACTCTCCCATTAGGTAAACTAACCGAGTTCTATGACTTTACATAGGTCCACTTACGGGTTTATGTAGTTGTTGATGATCTACTCATGAGAGTATAAATTCCAAGGTGGCAGGGTTTTGAGTCTTTTTCAATTCCATATCTCTAAAGTCTAAAACAGTACCTAGAATTCAGCACTAAAAGCATATTTGGAAAGCAAATGAAGACATTATTTCACACAAAGCCACGTGTTTCAAGATTCATTGTCTCTGACGTCAGCAGTATAGACCAAGTCTCCTCAGTCAGCATGGTTGGCATCTGAGGCGGGAATTCTTCGTTGGCAGGAGCTGTTCCCTGCGTGGTGGGATGTACAGTGGCAGCCTTGGCTTCTCCTCACTGAATGGAGGAACTCTCAATGTGACCATATGACAAAGCTCTCAAGCTTTGCTAAATGCATCTGGGGGGTGGAGGGGGAGGGAAAAAACCACCCCTACTGAGAACAACTAGGCTCTCAGAAAATTCATGAGAAATAAAAGATCAAAGCTCCAGTTTCAAAGGTGTGACAAGTTATTTACCTTTCTGGACTTCACCTATACATCAGGGCTCAGATGTAACGATTGAGTGAATTCATGTGTCCAAAAATAACTTCAGTGTCCAGTTAACTTTCGCTTCCCTCTTGGCTCTGGGACTGGCCTGCCCCAGGTCAGGGTGGATGCTTCAGTCTCAATCTGAGTTTCAAGCTCTGATCTTCTCGGTTCTGCCTTACTACACCGGCTGTTTTCAAGGCCTAAAGATCCTCTCTGCCTGTCCCTGGCACCTGGGTCTTCTCCTGTCCTCTGACCATTTCCTTCTAACTGTCCTTCTAGCCACTCTGTTCTGAACTCTTCATCTGGTTCTGGAACTGCACCATCAACTCAACTATTTTCTTGCCGGTTTTTCTATACTTAACCCAGTTCCCTCCTGTCACCTCACCAGCCACCTGGGCTCAGCAAGGCCATCCTTACCCCACAACTCCCTGCATCCACAGCTCTGGGAAGCACTTCAATGTAGCTGGAATTGATCCCATGCTTCAGCAACACGTACAGACCACTGCCTGTCTGGGCTCTGCACTTCTCACCTCATCAGTTAGAGAGTGAGATTACTTAGCTCTTAGTTGGAGATCCCTTCCCCATGGGTCATGAGATAAATGTCTTATGTACCAGATGATCCCTAAATCCCCTTCCAATTTCAACATTGCATGCCCAGGGTTCAAACAGGGGGCGAGAAACACTTAAAGGAGAGGGAGCTTCGAAATCAGAATCATGGCTCCCTTTTCTGCCCATCTGGTGCTTTCTGGTGGTGGTAATATGATGACTACAGTCCAGGCTTGGGACTCAGGAAGACCAGGGACAGAATCCCCACTCTGTCACTCTCTGCCACCTGCAGTGTGATCCTCAGAAAGTTGGTTCTTCTTTCTGAGTCCTTGGGTGTCTTGGGTTTCTACCACAAGACGCTCTTATAAGCTTCTTTGCATTAGCCTATGAAAATCACCAAGCCTACACCTCTATTTAACCCTTATGCTATCTGGCATAAAACTGTCATGTCCCTTTGAACAAGAATTCTGTTTCATGAATCTTTACATTTCCCTATAACCTAACCTAATCTAGCATATGGCTCTTACATATTTATGACTCAGTTAAGCATTTATCTGGTTAGATGGACTTGAAATTTGATACACTATGGGACAAGAAGTAAGAATAAATTATTTGAAGTATTTGAAGATAACAAAACTATCAGTACAAAAGAAAATACAAAAGCCAATGAAGAAAAATGGGCCTGGGAGTTAGAATGAGGTATTTTAGCTGGACTTGTCCGGATGAGCGGTAATGTGGGGTGAGACACAGCTGCATTTGGAGTCAGACTGGTCTGCTGTCTTGTGGAGTAACTGGCAGACAAGACATATTCAAAAATAATTGCTTAATGTAGCTTGTTCAATGCACTTGAGTCCTAATTATTTCATTTATAAGCAATCATTTTACTTCTCTGAGACTCGCTTTCTTAATCTGCACAACAGAAATAGTAACGAGGATGAAACCAAGCAATGAGAGGAAAGGCAGGGGTTTGCACGTGGTTCGTGTACCACACAGTGTAGACTCTGCTCTGGAGTTTCGGTGTTACCTTGATACCTCTCTAGCCTTGGTATTCATGGACATGATTAATAGCTATTCCTAGCTGCTGGACAGCCTCACCACATCACACCTTGTGCAAACTTTCAGACCAGCTAGAAGAAATAGTGGTGGTTGTGGAAGCATCAGGGGTATCAATCGGACTGTCTCTGAGGGCTATGAGCTGTGCAGCAGAGGGAAAATCACCTCACCTCCTAGTTCCTCCTGTGACATGAAGGGTCTTCCATTTCCAAATAGCTCTAGGAAGGACTAACTGACCTTGAAGGGCCCTTCCATTCTTTAGAGTGTCTGATGAGATCAGCTCCATTTTCCTAGCCATTGGCCAATGAGTGTGCAGTTTGGGGTGGAGGCACTGACGGGGGTGCGGGGTGGTTTGAGCACCTACTGCCTCGAGTATTGGTCTGCCACTCTCTGTGCATTGTACGTATTCCCCACAAAGCCCCATGAGAGTTGTGCTCCTAGCTCTGCTTTCCCAGTAAAGATGCTGAGATCTAGCACGGTCAACAATGAGCATCGAGACAGGGGAGGTGGAACTCCTTTCCCTTTCAGTGCTGCCTCTTCCTCAAGGTGAGCTTTCTCGAGCTGGAGCCTAAATCATCCACTCAGCCTGAAAGACCGGTCCCAGGGCTCCTGGCCTGCTCGCTCGAGGCTGCCTCTGCACAGTGTCAAGCAGGCCATTGCACTCCCCTTCAGGAATCTAGGCTAGCCCTGAGGGACAGATCTAAGCTCCTTAGCACAGCTTATGAGGTCCTATGGGTCCTGACTTACGCTTATGTCTTCAACATCCACATCTTCAAAAGCCACATCTTCAACATTTGCACTCTTTCCATCTGTGCTTATGGAAAACTCTTCATTCGAAACATGGTGAGCCTGCCTCCGCTTGTTAAAATGTATTCCTGCCCCTTACTTACAAGTTAGTGGGGTAGATGCACCTTAATCAACTCATCTCACAGATTCTATCTCTGTCTCTCTCCATCAATCATCAGATGTCTTCTATTAGTTCTCTGTGTCTCTCTCTCCATCTACCCACCTATGTGCCTTGGTAATAGCCAATTCTTAGAAGCACTAATGATCAAGGAACTATACTAATCACTTTAAAAGAACTTTTTTTAAAAAATTAAGCCTCTCAAAAGGCCTACGGTATAGGTATTTCTATTTCCATTTTCCAGAAGAGAAAACTGCCTGACCTCAAGGTGTCAGTGACTTGCCCAAGGTCGTGCAGCTAGCAAGTGGCAGGCCCGGAACCTGTGCCCAAGGAGCAAGCCTGCAGTCTTAACACCTGGCACAAAAAGGTGATGGGTCTTTTACAAAAAGGTTTGCGTTACCAGCATTGAACCCAGGGCTCGGCAAAGGCTGTGCATCGGAGGAAGTGCGCGTGACCTCACTGCCTTCACTCCCTCCATGCCAATATGCACGGTGACCTCCCACAGAGATGAATTTCTGCCTTCTCCAGCATTTCTGGATGATGTTTCCCGTGCTTAGAAGGCCTGACCTGGTTCATCAGGCTACCGCCCGTTCATGCACCCATCGCCAAGATTGTTGAGCCTGCTCTGTGTGAGATCCTGCTGGAGGGAGTCTGGAGGGATAAACAGACATGTTCTCCTCTCTCTGGAGCTCCTCCTCTGCAAGATAAATGCACCATGCCAACAAGGTCAGCTCAGGTAAGAAGCCTGGAGCAATGGGTGTGCCCTTCAAAGGGGCATAGAGAACATCGCTGCCATTTTTCAGTGCCGAAAATACCACGTAGTGTCTATTTTTAAAGTCTAGGATCAGTTCTAATTGTTACCAAACCACCAGTCTGAAAGCATCTGGTAAAGTCTTCTCGCTGCAATAACTCCTTCCCCATTTCATCCTTCCCTATCTCCTTCCTTCTCATCCCTCAGAGGGGACATGAGCACCTCCTCCACCTGGCCAGGCACAATGCTCATTCCTCATCCTTCAAACCCAGCCTGGGGTCTCTACAGAAGGCTCTGCTTGAACTGTAAGTTTTCCAAGAAGTTTGAATCGGGTGATTTCCTTCTGCCCCTGCTGTCTCCTAGGAGGAATGATTTCCTCTGTGGGAAGGTCTGCTGTGTGCTTCCTGGACTGTGCACTCCCTGAGAGCAAGGGCTCTTACATAGTTCACTATAGTGCTGTGCAAGTAGTAGACATAATTGTTCAGTAAATATTTCCTCTACATACAAGTAAATTAAATTTAGGAAGAAAACACAGTGAATGCTATAGAAAGAATTGTGCAGAAAAGAAGGGACTCAGTTACACAGCTGTTAGTTCCTCTTGCAACCTGAGATAGCTAGGAGGTATTTTGAGCTTTCTGAAAGCTGTGGTTACTCAGGGCAGCCTGCTAGCCCTGCTTCTCCTTGCTAATCAGCAACAGGATACTCTGACACATCTCTTAACTTCAGACTCATAGAATACCTGGTTTTGGCAAAAGACTCTTCCTTGGCCTTGTCTTCCAAAGTATTTGCATCTCTGATCTTTCAACTGAGCCATGGCAACACAGAATAAAGCTGGATCTCCCAGAACCTTCCCCAGGCTGGTGTGATCAATAGGAAGTCAGCCATCAATACTGTGTACCGTATCTACATCTGTCTTTAAAGATACAAGAACTCCTGGACCCCTCTGTACCTCAGTCCTGCTCTGCCTTACCTCAGACTCAGAGCAATGGAGTCAGCAATCCATGGACTAGACCTCTGAATCTGTGAACCCAAAATAAACTTTTTTCTTAAACTGTTCTGGTCAGGTATTTGAGTCACAGAAACAAAAACCTGCATTACTTCACAGGTGACCTAATCTGATATTTAAAACTTTTTGGAGTCAAGAAAGTTTTAAAATTTGAAGAAAGTTTCTTCCCTAGAATAAGGAAAACTGAGTGTCCATAGGGGAACACAGCTGTGTGGTTGAGCATCTCTGGCTTGGTTGCAGACCCTTTTGTTTAACTACCAGGAATATGAGGCCTGGAAAGACTCTGACCCTTGCTAAGGGTCACTTGGGAAACCAGAAACAGGTCAAGGACCAGGACTCAGCCTTCTTATCACAAGTTTTGTTTTTCTCTAGAAAACACCATTTGACATTAGGGTAGACATTAGTTCCATGAAAGCTATGTGATGGGAATATTTTAAGTTTTCTGATAAATGCTGAAGACAGCTGCCTTCATTTACTACTTCATTCATTCCTTGATACAGACATCCATTTAAGAAGTAGTTACTGAACATCTCCTATAGTCAGATAACTCCTGCCATTGTGGAGCTCAGTTCCAATGAGAAGTCACACACTCAATAGGTGGAAACACAAACACATTTATAATAACAATTTGGGGTGATAGCTAAAGGAGATGAATGGGAACACAGTGGAGAATAATAGGGAGATCCACTCAGTCAATGAAGACCACTTTGTGGAGGCTCCATTTATGCCGAACTAAGAAGAAGGAACCAGACCTGTAAAGGGTGTGAAAGGTGGTCCAGGCAAGGGAATATCCTGTGCAGAGACCTTGAGAAGGAAAGAGCTACAGTAGTGAAGAGCTGGAAGAAAGCTCAGTAGTGCCTGGGTTCAGTAACTAGCCACAGGGAGGTGTTGACCAGGGAAAGGCCATGCAGGCCCAGTGGACTCTCAATGGGCCCTTAACAAATTTGAGTCTTTATCTTAATGAAAATGAGAAGTCATTGAAAATGAGAAGCCGGGTAGGCGTCCTCTCCTGAGAGATAAGTAATGTGATTCTGGGTTTTTTAAAGACCACAGTGGCTGCTACGTGGAAATGAATGGGATAGCAGGTGAGAGTAGATATGAGGAACCATCTGAAAGGAAGCCTCGCTCTGAAATAATGGCTGTCCAGATGGATTTGAAATGTGTTCTGCGTGTAGGGTGTATTTTGACTTTGTGGGGGACTGGGTATAGAGTGAGGAAGAGGGACAAATGACAAAGAGCTCACAAGTCTTTTGAGAACCTTACAGGATTCCCTTGTGGAATTCAAGAGCAGAGAGTTCAGATTTACTCTGATGCTATTAGAAAGAAGATCCTTCTCAGCAGTATTGACCTTCTTGTAGCCTTTTCAGGACGCAAAAGCAAAACAAGGTTAAACTCAGAATTGCTTTGATAAGCCAGACCCTTAAGAAAAGGGTGAAAGCTACAAATTCAGAATAAGGTTAGTGAGGACTTTGTTCATTTCCTTTTGATAAAATTGCCACAAATTACTCACCAATTTGATTTAGAAGAAAATATGTGCTCGTTTTTGACTTGTGTTGATATGAATTGAGGGAAAAGGTAGACGTTCAGAACTTTAGAAAGATTTCAGAAAACGTGTTCATTTAATTACTCATAATCTGTCTCTATGGCAATAACTTGGTGTACACCAAAGTAAATGCCAGTTCATTGTTTGTCTTTAAGCAACAGGAGAGTGAATGTGGTGTGGATGCTCTGCCCTTTCCTTTTTCACAGTCAGGAAAGCTGAGTCCTCTGGTCAAGTATAGGACTCACAGTTGCTGGGAAATCCAGGTTCCCTCCCCACTCCCCCAACTCTAGCAAACACCAAGCATACCATAATGCCAAGTGATCACACATATGCTAATTTCTATTGATTTTCACAATGACCTGTACAGAGATCTCTATTTTTACCTTTGGGGAAAAATGGCTCAGAGAAGTTAAAAAACCTGTTAGGGCCCACAACCAGCAATCAGAGGCAAGTTAGATGGAATCACTAGCGTGTGCTTTGTATCTCCCATTCAGATTCCCAGTGGAACTCACTGCTCAATATCCTACATGCCTTCTCAAGTGTCACATATTCCAAGAAAGTAAAATATTCTCAGCAATGGTTGGTTCTGAGATAGTTCTGAGAACTTTTTTATCTTATGGAGGAGTTACTGGCCCCAATTCTCATCCTGTCGCTCATACATTTTTTCAGGTGATTTTAAGTTTCCCCCACTGGAAGCAGAGTATTTACCTCCCTGCTCCTTGACCTTGGATTCAGCCATATGACTTGCTTTGGCCAAATGGTACGTTAGCACTCCTGAAGCAAGAAAAGGCTTGGGATGCATCCATGGTGACACTTGCCCTCGTGTGCTGCTGGCATTACCTCAGAAGTGCGTCCCTAAATTGGGTGCTGTCCCTCAGGCTGCATCAGAGTGAAATCAGGAGCCATTTGCTTGAGCCTGCATTGCAGCAAGGAGCCAAGCCAGCTGACTTAGCACCTGAAGCAGAGCTGCCCACTGGTGTCCAGGCAAGATCAGCCGAGCCTCGTGGGACTGCAGACCCATGAACAATGGAGTCAGTGTCTGCTTATGGCTTTGAGTTTGGTGTAGCTTCTTAGACACCACTACTGGGAAAACAATTGAATGATACACCTTGTGGCAGCTGCCTTCATCTGATGGATCTCTGCTTTGGGGCTTAAAGAGAAAACAAGGCTTTTCCCACACCACACATCCTATGATCTGTACAACAGGGATGGAAATCGACGGTGGTGATCAGTCTCCAAGATAACCCTCAGTGATCACAGCCTCCTGTCACAGGTGGAGTAGTCCCTGCCCACTTGTCCAGGTTGGCGTGTGTGACCAGCAGAAAGTCACAGGAGAGATGACTTGTCACTTCCAGATGGCTGCCACCCTGGCTGAGCGCTTGACTGCAGCCCCTGAGCCCACAGGCCCACAGATTCTGGCCCACAGAGAGGAGAGAGCAAAATGTGCTGTTTCAAGTCATTTAGCTTTAAAGTGATTTCTTATGCAACAATAGATAACTAATATAACGGGAGGGCCACTGTTTCCAGAGCTCCTAGGGCACAATACTGCCTAAACAGTTTATATTAATAGTTTTTTGAAGAGTTATAAATATTTTTGTCATATTTGCAGCTTATACACAGCTTGCTCACTTAATGGAGGAGTCTACTTTCTTATCTCCACAATGCACGGCCTTGTGATGGGCACATTCCTGGGTGTTAAGTTGGCCTGATGTGCAGCATAGCACAGTAGGAGTCTGGTTTTGGGGTCGGCCCGAATTGTTTCAACTGAAGTAAAATTCAGATACAGGGAGATAAACAGATATTTAAAGGTGCAGTTCAATGAATGTTGACAAATGTACACATACTCCCTTCTCACAAAAATACCAATGCCATGAAAATGAAGAATATCCCAGTTATCCTGGGAAACTCTTATGATGCTCCTCAATCTCCCCTGGTTTACAGAAACCAGTGTTCTGATTAAAACCATTATGGATTTGGTTTCACCTGAACTTGGACTTCATGTAAATGAACCGTGCAGCATGTCCTCTGCCTGGCTGCTTCCTGGTCTTCATGTTGCTCTGGATATCAGTACTTCCTAGTGTCTACTGCTCATTAGCATTTCATGGAAGTCACATGATCACATGCTTGCACATTCTCCTACAGGTGCGCATTCTTGGACAAGACTTTCTTTGGATGCATCTTTTTTATTATTTTGATTAAACACCTAGAAATGGAATTGCTAAGCCGCAGGACAGATGAAGGTTTAACTTTGTAAGAAACTGCCGAACAGGGTTGCAGGGCACTTGTGTCCTTAATCCCACCCAGAGTAGGAGGGTCTAGTCGCTGAACATTCTGCTCAACAATGGATGTTACTGTTTAAATTTTTGCCATACCAGTAGGTCTGTGGTGACACTTCATGGTGGCTTTAGCTTGTTTTATCCTGATGATGAATAATGGTGGGCTTCTATAAAGATCATTGCCCATTCATTTTTGTAAAGTGTCTGTTTGAGGCTCTGGGCCCCCCTTCTTTTTGTTCTTTTTTTAAAATTTTTTAAACCAGCAGAATACATTTCAAGTCACAGTATGCATATGGAGCACAATTTTTCCATTTCTCTGGTTGTAAACAAGATAGAGTCACACCATTCATGTCTTCATACATACTAGGGTAGTGATGTCCATCTCATTCCACCGTCTTTCCTACTCTCATACCCCCTCACTTCCCCTCCCTCCCCTTTGCCCTATCCAAAGCTTCTCCATTTCTCCCATGCTCCCCACCCCACCCCCATTATGGATCAGCATCCACAAATCAGAGAGAACATTTGGCCTTTCGTTCTTTGGGATTGGCTTACTTCACTTAGCATGACGTTCTCCAACTCCATCCATTTACCTACAAATGCCATGACTTTCTTCTCTTTTATTGCTGAGTAATATTCCATTGTGTATATATACCACAGTTTCTTTATCCATTCATCTATTGAAGGGCATCTAGGTTGCTTCCACAGTTTAGCTATTGTGGATTGTGCTGCTATAAGCATTGAAGTGGCAGCATTACTATAGTATGCTGTTTTTAATTCTTTAGGGTATCCCACAAAGAGGGAAATAACTGGGTCAAATGCTGGTTCTATTCCAAGTTTTTAAGGAATCTCCATACTTGCTTTCCAGATAGGTTGCACCAATTTGCAGTCCCACCAGCAATGTTTGAGTGTACCTTTTCCTCCACATCCTCACCAACACTTATTGTTGTTTGTATTCTTGATAACTGCCATTCTAAACTGGCATAAAATGAAATCTTAGAGTAGTTTAGATTCGTATTTCTCTAATTACTAGAGATGTTGAGCATTTGTTCATATATGTATTAATCAATTGTATATCTTCTTCTGAGAAGTGTCTATTCAGTTTCTTAGCCAATTTATTAATAGGGTGTTTGGGGGTTTTTTTGCTTGTTTTTTGTTTGTTTTGGTGTTTTTTGAGTTCTTTATACATCCTGGAGATCAGTGCTCTATCTGATATGTGTGTGGCAAAAATTTACTCCCAGAACGAAGACTCTCTGTTCACCTCATTGATTATTTCTTTTGCTGAGAAGAAGGTTTTTAGTTTGAATCCATCCCATTTATTGATTCTTGATTTTATTTCTTACGCTTTAGGAGTCTTGTTAAGGAAGTTGGGGTCTAATCCGATGTGATGAAGGTTTGGGCCTACTTTCTCCTCTATTAAGCACAGAGTCTCTGGTCTGATTCCCAGGTCCTTGATCCACTTTGAGTTGAGTTTTGTGCATGGTAAGAGAAAGGGGTTTAGTTTCATTTGGCTTCATATGAATTTCCAGTTTTCCCAGCACCATTTGTTGAAGAGGCTATCTTTTCTTCAATGTATGTTTTTGGCACCTTTGTCTAGTATGAGATAACTGTATTTATGTGGGTTTGTCTTTGTGTTTTCTATTCTGTACCATTGGTCTATATATCCATTTTGGTGCCAATATCATGCCTTTTTTGTTACTATAGCTTTGTGGTATAGTTTAAGTTCTGGTATTATAATGTCTTGTGCTTCACTCTTCTTACTAAGGATTGCTTTGGCTATTCTGGGTCTTTTATTTTTCCAAATTAATTTCATGATTGCTTTTTCTATTTCTATAAGGAATGACATTGGGATTTTAATTGGGATCACATTGAACCTGTATAGCACTTTGGGTAGTATGGTCATTTTGACAATATTGATTTTGTCTGGCCCCCTTTTAAATGACTTTTTAAAAAATTATTGACTTGTAGAGATTATTTTATATTATGAATATAAGTATTTTGTCAGATATAATTAGTGAATTATTTCTCTCAGTGTTTAGTTTGCTCTTTAATTTTATTTACAGGTTTTTTTTAATGACTCAGAGCCTTTAATTTTGATTATTTATAATTTATCAGGTATTTTGCCTTTGGAGTTAGTGCTGTTTGTATCCTTTTTAAGAAATATTTGCTTATCAAGTGTTTGAATATATTCTTCATCTTAATAAAATTGATCGAATTGTCTTTTGCATATATTTCCATAATCCATCCTAAGTTAATTTTTAGGTTTGATTAGTGTTGGAACTCCTTTTTCTCTCCATTGGTTGAATAGATTTCCCCCTCCTTGTTACATTACTAGTATTGTTTTAAAATCAGTTGACCTAACATGTAGGTCTATTTGTGGATTTTTTCATTCTGCTCTCTTGACTCATTTCTCTGTCCTTAGGCCAATACTAAACTGTATGTGTTGCTGCAGATTTACAGTAAGTCTAGAAATCAGACAGTATGAATCTTCTTCTAAGTTTTCCTTCTCAAGATCATTTTGTTTTCTAGATCCTTTGCTTTTCCGTATACATTTTAGGACACAATTTTCAAAAGATCTGTGTAACTTTTGTTAAGTTATGCTGTTCAAGAAATTTATCCACTTCAAGTAAATTGTTGAATTTATTTATAATATTCACTTATTATTGCTTTATTATCCTTAATAGCTGTACTGTTTTCCTATTTTCTATTCATTCCAGGGTTTCTCTAAATTTGTACTGCTTCAAGTTTGCTGGGATTTTTGGATCTATCAGCTGATATTTTTATTATAATTGGGAAATTCTGACAATGATTTCTTGAAATATTTTACCTGCCATATGTATTTCCCCTATCCTCTCATCTTGGAACTTCAATTATATACAAGGTATTCATTCAATATTATTCCACATGCCAATGAGGCTTTTTTTTTTAAACCCACCTCCCATTTGTTCTTCAGTTTGGATTGCTGATATATATTAATCTCAAGCATATTCATACTGTCTTCTAAAGTCTCTAATATACTGTCATTAAGTAAGTTTAATTTAATTATTATAATTTCCAATTTTTAAATTTCCAGATCATTCCTTTCTTTTAAAACATTTTTCTTTCTCTGATGAGATCCCATATCTTTTCAATTGTTCTGTCTATGTTTTTCTTTATATCCTTGGATATATTTATAATAGTTGGTCTAAAGTCTTTATAATAATTATATATAATCACATTATGTATTTATATAATATACATAATATAATAGTTGCATAATAACTCAATAATTCCATTGTCTATGTTATCTTGGGATAAGTATTGACTTATTTTTCCATAGATTATAGCTCATATCTTACTTTTAAAATACATTTAATAATTCAATTTTTTAATATATACTGAATATTTGAAAACATATGTTAAGAGTAATCTGGATCTTTCTGCCTTCCTTGAAGGAATATTAAATTCTGTTCTGTGGCTATTAAATTACTGTCAGATCCTCATGTTTCCAGGCATGGTTTTCAACTAACCCTGGTTTGTTTTCCTTTTGTCTTTGTCTTGGGGATTGATCCTGAATCTAGGGCTTGGTCGTGACTCCTGAAGCTTGGCCTTTCCAGAGTTGGTCCTTGCGATCTCAGCTGAATGGTCGATGAGTTGGCAAGGTCTTTATTCCAGCTGGGCTGGAACTCTGGTATCTCTCAGCTCCCTGTGGCCTCTGCATTGCCCTTCAGTTTCCATCTCACAGGGGCTGCTGTCTGTTAAGGTTGTGAGGTCTTACCCTGAGCACACGCACGAGGACCCCTCACATGTCCGTCTCACTCTTGGTCAACAGCCATACCACCCTGAATGCCCCTGATCCTGTCTGACACACGTGTGGCTCTTGTATGGCTGCCACCCCTTTGGTACTCTGCCGAGCAAAGATGATCTCTGCCTCCTCAGATTAGCAGCAGCACTTCCCTTGGGCCCCACCCTCCATGCTGCACTTAGGAAAGTGCCCCAGGAAGAAAGCCAGGACAAGCACAGGGCTCATCTCGGGTGATTCTCATTCTTCAGGTTTTCAATGTTGACGTGTTTGGCATCCAATTCCTCAAAACATTTTCTTCACGTAATTTTTACAGTTTTATCATTTGGGTGAGGGAGGTCAGTTGGCATGCGTTGCTCCATTATGACCAGAGCCAGACTTATTTTCACCCCCCGACCTGACATCATCTTGCTGTGTGATCTTGGGCAAGTTAGTTCATCTTCTGTATTCTTATTTTTTTACAAATGGGGATCATAATATTTAGACCATAAGCTCAAAGAGGATGGCTACCTGGCCTGTTTTGCTCATTTCTGAATCTCCAATGCTTAACACAGTGCCTGGCATGCAGAAAGCACTCAGCAATTGTTCATTGTTTAACTGCATTAATTGAACACTTGATTTATTCAAGAAAGGCCACATAGTACCTACCTCACAGAGATGTTGCACAGAATGTATTAAATTCTGTGCAATTGACTGGGCATGTCACTTATATAATGTAATAGGCTCATAGGATGTAGGACATCATAGATATTTTATAAAAAACATCATGGCTATATATAATTTGAGTCTATAGTTATGATATTTAAGGGAAAAACCAGCCGTGTCTTAGGAAGTAAGTGTCAGTATGCCTTATGTTAGGGCTTCTCCAAACGGTCTATGAATGCCACTGTTGGTCTCAAGATACAAGGTCAGCTCATCCTCGGGGCTGAGTCTGTGCCTGACACTCCCAGTTGTCTTGGGCACAGCACTGACCAGCTGGTCGACCTGTGGGTGCCAGTGCTCTCCCCAGGTGTGCTGAGCCGGTTGGCTGAGCTTCTTTGGCTGGAGCTCCACAGCAGTCCCCAAGGATGGGTGTCATTGCTTACACTAATGAGTCTGTGCACTCAAATAGCTTGTAAACAGTCATGATTTGTGTTCCACTGTGAACTACAGCTGCAGCGGGGAGGCCAGGAGGGCGAGAAGCAGGAGAAAGCCAGATTGATGAAGCTCCAGGGTGGTGAGCAGACATCCGTCCCTGGTTTGGCAACACAATGGCCACCTGATTAACAGTTCTGCTTATGCACTCTGCTCCACTTTCCACAGGGCTTCTCACATCTGTGACCTCATTTGATCCTCACAGTAGCCCTTTAGTGGATAAAGAACAGAACTGCTTGTCAACATTTTGCAGATAAGGAAACAGGGCCTGGGAGAGATCATGTGACTTGTCAACAATGCATGGCTAGAAAGTTTCAGAGCCTGGTCTGGAATCCTTGGGCAGAGGGCAAATTTGTTGTTGTTGTTGTTGTTTATTCCATGATTTAGGAACAATGGTTTTCCATCCCTTTGTCCAAATGGTAGTCATTGCAGGGTACATTGTTAAAAAGCAAGGTCCTTCTGCCTTCAGAACCTGAACAAGCCCAAGTTCATTGGAGCCTTAGACATCCACAGGCTTGGCTGCCTTAGTTTGTGGAGAGAATCCCAGGACGGTGAATCCTCCCTCCCAAGCTTAAAAGCCAGGATGGCTGGTCTGGCTCAGACATCCTTGCTGTTTTCATGAAAAACAGTTTGCTCACACTTGCTGTTTTCATGAAAACCTCTCTGGCCTCTGTATTCAAAGCATCAAAGAGAACAAGATAATGACCATTTCAGGGCTGAGGTGGAGCTCAGGTCCAGACTCCACTACAAGGCTGCGGGTCAATTCGACAGGTCACCATCAAAGAGCACCCTTACGAAGGAAGTGGTTTAAGGCACCCCATCCATACCTCGGTTACTTTCTCTAACCTCAAGCTCAGTCAAGCTGTATTGATCAAAACCAGTTGGGAAATGAATGACTGAGGCTGATCTATAAAGAAATTCAATCTGAAGATGAGCAAAGCATCCTCAGGATTCTTTATTAGGTGCTCCACACCACAAGCTAAACAGAGCAAACAAACATTCCCATAAACAAAGGGCAACTTTCTTGTGGGATAAAAATGGCATTGTGGTTGGGGAATATGGGCCCAACTAATGCCATGGTAATTGACCACTTTTTAATAACCAACTAATCGATCCCTCTCTAAGGATACTTCTAAGAAGGGAGAAGGAGGGGACTATGTTAACAAAGAGCAAGGCAAATGAAATTAAGCCCCTAGCTTGACTTTTTCAGTATGTGTAAGATGAGAGTGTGATTTTGTCAGAAACTGCAACCTACCCAGAATCCAAACTGTTGCCTCATTTAATTAGGAGGTGGAAAGTGTATGGGGAGAGAGGGAGTCTTCTGGGTGAGGGGCAGCCAGCAAAGAGATCGAACCCTCAATTTAAAAATTGCTTAGCAAAAGCAATTTTAATTGCTGCCTTTGTTATAAAAGATTAAAGGTAGTTATGTCCTGGTGTACCTCACTTAAAGAAATCAATATGTTCCTGAATAGTTATGTACAAATCAAATTTTCGTAAATCAAATCCAATTTTAAATGTCCTCAGAGAGCTTTCTGTTTCAAGAAACCCCGTTAGTAAAACCTTTCTAGGGCCTAAAACCATCCTCTAATTTATTGGATTGGTATATTTAAGTTTTTATAGATGATGATAAATTGAGTCAATAGAATTTTTCCTTCTCACACATTGAGAAGAAAAGGCTTGAAAATGAAATGGATGAGAAGGCCTAATGGGCACAACAGAGCCACCGGTGGAACCTCCTGGACAGGCTAGAAATGGTGCTTCCATCTTCCAGGGCTAATGTTGTAGCTTTGAGTAACGATGGCCAGTGTTTGGGATCGAGATGCGGAGACCCTTAGAATGACTCTCAGGGTTACTTGGAGGGATTGTGAGGACCACTCAGTGCAACCTTCACAGCAGAGATTTGCTCTGCCATATTCCAGAATAATGGCCAGTTAAGACACTGAATGAATGTGCTATGGCATTCATTTATAAACATATCATTAAACACTTATTGAGCATTAACTAGGTGGACAATGAGATCCAGGGAAAATAGAGAACAAGACAGAGTGCTTGTTGTTTATAGAATTGAATCTACCTGGAAGGACAAATATTAAATAAATAGTTGCACAAATAATTGGCATAATCCAGTTGTGATAAACACTGGGAATTTAAACTATAAGATAAACTATGGATCAAGTGTGTCCCCCAAAGTTCACATGTTGCAAACTTCACTCCTGAAGAAATAGCAAAGAAATAGTGTTGAGAGGTGGAAACTTTAGAGATGATGAGGTCTGCAGAGTCTTGCCCCTCATTAATGTATTAATGGCATTAGCACAAGAATGGGCCAGTTATCCTGAGAGTGGTTTTCTGATAAAAGATGAGCCCCCAACTCCATCCATTTACCTGCAAATACCATAATTTTATTCCCTTTTAATGCTGAGTAATATTCCATTGTGTATATATACCAGAGTTTCTTTATCCATTCATCTATTGAAGGGCATCTAGGTTGGTTCCACAGTTTAGCTATTGTGAATTGAGCTGCTATAAACACTGATGTTGCTGTGTCACTGTAGTACGCTGATTGACCGAGGAGTGGGATAGCTAGGTCAAATGGTGATCCCATTCCAAGTTTTCTAAGGAATCTCCATACTGCTTTCCATACTGGTTCCACCAATTTGCAGTACCACCAGCAATGTATGTGTGTACCTTTTTCTCCATGTCTTCATCAACACTTATTATTGCTTGTATTCTTGATAATTGCCATTCTGACTGGAGTGAGATGAAATCTTAGTTTTTATTTAAATTTCTCTAATTACTAGTGAAGTTGAACATTTTTTAATATATTTGTTGACCAATTGTGTTTCTTCTTCTGAGAAATGTCTGTCTGTTCAGCTCCTTAGCCCATTTATTATCCAGAAAATTTCAAAGGCCAAATGTTCTCTCTGACAAGTGGATGCTGATCTATAATGGAGGGTGGGGGCATGGGGAGAATGGAAGAACTTGATTGGGCAAAGGGGAAGGAGGGCATGGGGGCAGGAAAGATGGTAGAATGAGATGAACATCATTACCCTAGGTCCATGTATGACTGCACATGTGGTGTGACTATACACCACATACAACCAGAGAAATGAAAAGTTGTGCTCCATTTGTGTACAATGAATTGAAATGCACTCTGCTACCATGTCTAACTAACTAGAACAAATACAAAAAATTATAAAAAAAGATAAGCCCCATCACTTTTCAGTGGCCCTTGTGCACAATCTCACCAGGTGATACTTCCTGCGATGTTATGTTACAGCAGAGGCAGTGCCAGGTTTTTGATTTTGGACTTCCTGGCCTCTAGAACCATGAGCTTAATACATTTCTATTGCTAATATATTACCCAGTCTCAAGTTCTATCATAGTTATACCAAACAGACTAAGCATGCTGTGAAAGTTGTCAAGAAAACTGATCTGAGGAAGCCAAATTTCATCTAAGATTTAGAGGATCAATTGGAGGTAGGGCAAAGAGGGTACAACTCAGAGTCCACTATGTGGTATTGACAAAATTCAACTTAGGTTTTGAGTAGCTCACTTTGGCTGCTCTGTGAAAAAATGGGGTGGAGCAGAGTAAGAATGGAAATAGAGCTGTTGCCAGGGTGAAAGATGCTGGTGCTTGGGCCAAGGAACTAGTAGTGGAGATGGACAGAAATAGGTTTTCCTGAGAAAATATTGGAAGTAAAGCCAATAGGACCTGGTGATTGACTGGGTGTGGAAGAAAAGGAAAGCAAAAGGCCAAGAATGGCCTCTGCATTTCTGAATTGGAGAAATGGTGGGAAAGTGATGCCATCCACTGAAACCAAGAGCACTGGTGAAAGAGCCAAGGGGGAGAAGAAATTTGGTGCCATTACTTCTGAGTGTGTTGAGCTAGAGTAGAGATCTCCACTAGCAGCGTCAGTGGAGATGTTTAGTAACTGAGTTTGGGGCTCCATGCCTTTCACCAATCTGGCAGACTCTGATCACCCTGCAAAAATGTCAAGCCACTGCAATCCTGGTGCAGGGTTCAGAGCCACAGCTTCAATATCCAGGAGCCAAGTCCTAGGGGGACTAACATATCAGATGAGGAGACTGAACTGTAATGGGAACATGTGATCCAGACAGGGGTTGAAGGACAAGAAGGGGGTCTGGGTCATGAGAATGCAGCAGAAGCATAATATGGGCGTTTCTACTCATTTCTTGGGTCGTTGAAATAATGAGAGTGGTAACCAGGAGACATTTTTTACCTCTGATGCCAAATAATTGTGGTAGAAGGCAAGGTGGTGTCAGTCTCAGAACTCAGGAGAGAACATTCTATAAAATGTTTGCACCCAAGCCACTGGAACATCACAGATAGACATGGAACTCCTCACAGAACCACATAGGTATCCCTATGTGGAGAGACAAGAGAGGTGGGCTGGGGTTTTGGTCTGTCTTGTTCATTATCTCTCTTCATTTACCTGTAGACTCTGGTGAATCTTCTGGGAGCCTGAGCTCCTTCCTTTAAGTTCTTTGTGTACAAGATCTAAGCCCAGAGCCCATCAGGAAGGAGTTCCCATATGAATGCATATCTTCTAGCTGCATCTAACAGACCTCCACCTAAAAACAGTTTAAAACATATTAGGCCTGTGGATACAAGCTGGGCAAATGAGAGTCACTCCTGGGACTGAATCAGTTAGGAAAGAAATGTCCTACTTACTTCCTCAGCCTGAAGCTATTTATTAGTGCACACATCAAGAGAGCTGGCCTGACAGGAAAGACAGTACAGAGAGGGGCAAAGACCTGGATATGGGGACAGAAAGTCCAGGAGGAGGAACCTGCCCCTGAAGCCATCATTTGAAGTCCTCCATTTACCTCCATTATCAGAAAGAGTAAATTTACCATTGGTTTTCAGTTTACATAGGCCATATATTTTATTTTCTGTCTAAAAAGGTTCCTGTTAGAGATTTTGCCACCTGAAACTTGAATGCCAATTCTATGTATGTAATTCAGTTTCTCCCATTTTGGTCATCTAATACATGCATGGAACTGTTCTGAATTGAGCACATGTGTCTCTTCCAGCTCCTTCCGTGGTCTGATTTTCAGGAGTGAAGTATGAAAGCCAGGTATTTGCACAGAGATGCAGAAAGATGGGCTCCTGCCATTGGCATTAGGACTAGATAGACATGAGATGGGAGAAAGAATACAAGAAGTTCCTGTTATTAGAATACGGACAGTACAGGGCTTTGAAGCAGATGCCCCCAACCTTGCAGGAGTTCTCTTTCTGCAGGAAAAAGGGATTCTCAGGGTGCTTCCTCCCTTGAGATGAGAACAAGACTCTGCAGGCTGTGATGGTCCAAGGGAACACACCTTGCCACCCCATGCAAAAGATTGTCAGTTTCCAGAGGGTTCTGTTTGGGTAATGTAAAATACAGGATAAATTCTTCAGGTGGATTTGAAACATCTCATGGTGTGATCTCTAGGAAGAAATACCTCATATATGTTTGCATCTTCCCATCCAAAATTCCACCACACCCTGAACTGACCCACAAAACTAGAGATGAACTCATTGGAAAGCTAAGTTTTTCTAGACCCACTCAGAGCCTTACCTCTTGAGGCAGGATTAGGTCTTGAGCCTGGTGCCTGAGTTGCCCATCACAGTGTGAAGGAAACTGTCCTGTGGCTAAAGCTGTGGGCAAGAGAAAGAAGGGACAGACTAGCATCCAGGGTCGCTCCTGGCTGCGCAAACAGGGAAACACAAGAGTCCAAAATCACAGTTCACTTCATACTTTGGGGATCCCGTCAGACTGGCGATGGTCCCATCAGCGTCATCCTTCAAACATTGTTAATCTTGAAGGATGCAGAAAATAATATCCATTGTGGAAAAGCCAACACTGAAGTCAAGTCTCCAGTGTGTCGTGTCTTTTATCACATCTTACCAGAGCTATTTCTGTCTATGGGGAGTTAGCAGGAAGATCACATATTGTACAGAGAGCGGGGTGTTAAATTTATGCAAAGGGAAGGAATGTGTTATGGCAAAAATTATATATTGCATGGCGTCTCCCTTGAGGGTTAGTCTCCTGTTAGAGCTTTGAGGACAGCAGCTCTATATTTGTCGCATGGCGGAGCCACACTCCTACCTGCCTCCCGCTGTCAGTGCCAGGAGCATTTATGTAAAGTCGTGATGCAAACCTGCCACCTTTAGGAGGCACGATCTGGTCCAACGGAGTGCCTTGCCTTGTAGCCATTTGTGTTCTAAGAGGAGTGAGTCTTCAGCCAGGGGGAAGGAAAGACAAAAACAGAGAGGAGCTGGGATCCTGGAATCAGGCCATGTCGTGGCAAAACAACCAGTCAAACAGTGAGACATTTTCATGAGCTCTGTGGATTTTAGGAAGCAGTGTGCTGGAGTTTAGCATCAAGATTCACCAGACCTGAGACTGAATCCTGCTTTTCCCTCTTGCTAGCAATGGTGTCAGAGAGAGTTGGCATCTCTGAGCCTTTGTTTCCTTGCCTGTGAAATGGGTGTACCATGCTCATTTGCATTGTGTTGTGAGAAGTGAAATAAAGTAGGTGCTCAAAAGAAGATGCTAAATTTATACTAGTTTCCTCCTTCCTTTTTATACAATATGAATTCAGTGTTTTTCCAAGAAGATCCGTTTCCCAGATCATGTGGGCAGGTTCTTCAGACAGGGATGTGGAATGTTGGGCCTGCATAATCCGGGCTTCCCTCTCGCTTTCTTCTGTCAGACATTGCTTATTGATTGTGCCATGCTTTCTTGAGGATTTCTCAGGACTCTTTTCAGGAGTGCTGCAGGTGGTCACTACAACTCAGAGATAATGAATAAGGTGAAGCTCTTCTTCCATCTGCAGCCAGATCATGTTCATAAATTATTCCATTGATTATTACACCTAAATGTACAGATGACTTTAATGGACATTAAGTGCATAAATGGATCTCCAGGTGCTTGGAGGACACCGCACTTCTGAAAGACATGCCGACATTTTCTCATTCTTGATTCAAATGTTGAATCACAGATTTTCTCTCTCAGTCTTGGACATTTGCATCCCACAGCATACATTCTTGAAAGGAGAAAGATGTCAGCTAATCTTCATCTTCTCTTGTGTATCCAGGGGATGAGGCTACTCAGGGAGGTAAAGCATGCCTCAGAGGTCAAGAGCTGAGTTTCATCTTCAGTCAGCCTCTGCCATGTACCAGCAATGGGAATCTGGTTAGTTATTAAACTCTCTGAGCCTCAGTTTCACGATCTGTACAATGAGTATAATAAAAGCTATCATGAGGGATATCATGAGGATTTTAATATTGTGCTGTCAAGGGCAGAGCAATCATCACAGGCTTGCAATCAGCAATGATGATGATGATGGTGATAATGATGGTGATGTGGAGTACATCCAGGGATGGGAGGTCCATATCATGTTACAGAAGAACAGAAAAGAAATTGCAAATAGGAGAAGCTGGGGAAAATAAGGTCATGAAGCCCTTGCTAGCTATCTTCAAATATTTCTGACCGATTTGAGCACATGGTTGATTTCATTACCAGTTCAAAGTTGGCTGTCCTGTCCTTGGACGGATCATGGCTTCTCACCCTCTCATAATGCAAGAGAAACTAATGATTGTTACAACCAAGCTTTAAGAACCACATATGGCTCCTCCATCCCACTGTCTCCTTGGCCCCAGGACCAAGGTAGAGTATGCTTCTTCAGCACCTGATTCAAAATCAAGATCAAGGAGCAGAGGTCAACCCACCTGGAGTTGGCATGTACATAAGCCAGAAAAGAAAAGTTAGTGACTATAAATCACTGAAATCTGGTGGTCATCTGGAAGTGCAGCATAACTTGACCAGGCTGACATTTTCTTTTTACCCTAATGGGTATAATTGGCAACAATGGGTAGGATATGAAATGTTTCTTTTCAACACAGAAAGTGACTTTCTGTTAATACAGCTGTCTGAAAACAGAGAGGGCTGCCTTGGTGGGTAGTGAACTTCCTTACAGTGGAAGTATCCAGATCAAGTTGCATAGTTAGTTGCCCCCAGTGTTGTACACGGTTGTGACACAGAGTCCTCTGAAGTCCAATAGGTCTTGATATTTAAGGAGAAATGGGCTCTGGAGTCAAACAGAGGTCTTCACTCCAGACTTGCCCTAAAGTTTAATACACTAATATTTCTGGAGCTTTTACCAAAAGAAATGTCATATATAGTGTTTTCCAAACTTATTGGACCCAGGGAGCCCCCTTACTGCTACCCCTTACCACTGCCGAAAGAGCATGTTATGGCATGGATGTTTTTTAAATGCATTTTATGAAACACTGATTTAAGAGCTTCATGAGTGTGACAGGGCTTGGCCTAGACAGAATTAGAGGTTTGTTATAGCACTAAGCCCTTGAGTAGAACATTTGAGATGTGTTTGTGGTTTGGGATGCCGGTTAATATGAAGAGCTTTGCATTCAGAATGAGTCTGTGTGAATCTGATTCTGTTGCTTCTTCATTATTTCAACTTGAGAAGGTTTTCTGACCCTTCTGACTACCGTGTGTTCTGAGGATCATGTCTTATCCACCCTAGAAAGTTCATAGCTACAACTTTGAACATTTCCTTCCCCAATCTCTTTTTTATTTTCTGCTTCTACAAGCCATACCAGTGAACTGATGGCTTTTTTCATTCTGTCCACCAGGTCTTATAACACCTCATGTTTCCTCCCTTGGCTGCCTGCACCATGTCCTTTGCATTGACTTTCCAGGTCACTAGTCCTCTCTCCAGCTGTATCTAGTCTGATATTTAATTGATCCTTTGGATTTTTAATTTCAAGAGCTCAATTTTAATGTCTAGACTTTCAATGTTCTTATCTTTTGAAGTAATCTGGCCTTGCCTTATAATGTTGTATTGTCTCCTTCTGTTTAGTTGTTTGATACTTTTTAAATATCTTATTTTGTGTTCCCTCTTGGAATATTCAGTTGTCTCAAAGTCTTGGAAGTGTTGGTTCCCCTGATGATCATGATCATTAAAATTTTCTTGTGTTGAGTCACTTTTTCATATATTTTGTAAATGTTTTCTGTTAATTCATTTTCAGATAGGGCTAATTTTTTGTCTTGTGGGAAGCTCATGTGTTTGGGGAGTGAATCTATTCTTCCAAGCACTTTGTTTTGGCTTCTGTCAAGGGCTTCAGAGGAACTACAGACTAGGGTTTCCTTTTTATAATAATTTGTTGGATTGAGATTTCTAAACTATTTATATTGTGTAGTTCTGTTTCCAACTCCATCTGCAAGGAAGGGAGGGGGATTTTATTTTCCACAGAGCCCTGAGTAGAGAGAAACTTCTCTTTCAGAGTTTGTACTTAGAATTTTTCTAATTCTACTTTCATTAAGAATTCTAGGTTTTTATGGTTCTGGTTTTATGCAGTTATAGTTACAACTTTCTGCCTACCACAGAATTTAGACCTCATCTCCTGTGCGGTTGAAATCCAAGCCTATAAACATTTGGTCATTTGTCTAAATTCAATACTATCTGCTGGCATAGTATGAGACTTTACATTTCCTGTTCAAGCTGTCAGTTCCCTCTTTGTTCCTGGCACTTTGTGATTTGCTTACTTAGAAACTAAGTCATATGTGTGTAATTTAAATTATTGTATTTTATTCATCATTTCTCTTGTGTGTAGTATGCATGTAGCAGGAAGTTTCTCCATTATTTCAGACTGCCTGGTGGCAGTTCTCATATACACGTGAGTCTCACCTTTTATAAATTGATCAGTTTCCACTTCATTTGGTTAAGGTGAAGATAAAATAGACAGTGGTTAAAATGCACTTAGCCTCATTCAGGCACATATTAAGTGCTCAATAAATACTGGACGCTTATTTTATTATTTTTAAAAGACAAACATTTGGAAGGAAAATTATAAATATTGGAGATCCTAGAAATGATCATTCTGTCCCTTTAGCAAACATTTCTGGACCTTTTTCCTAA
This sequence comes from Geosciurus inauris, assembly GCA_004024805.1. Lineage (NCBI taxonomy): Eukaryota > Metazoa > Chordata > Mammalia > Rodentia > Sciuridae > Geosciurus > Geosciurus inauris. The sequence continues at coordinate 76,626 of PVHX01008759.1, forward strand.
AGCTATAGTGAATTTCTGGAAAGAGTCATGGGCATCCTCTCTCCAACTCCCTGACCTCTAACTCTCTGAGGATTGAGGTGAGGACTGGCATCTGTAACTTCAGAGGAACTGACTTGCCCAAGAGCAGAATGTGTAATATTTCCAGTTATCCAGCAGGAGAAGAGCGACCTGGAGGACCTGGGTATAGGAACTTTGTTAATGGTGATCACCATAGGAAAATGGTGGCTGGAGCTATGGCAGACGGTAGAGTAGGAATGGTGCTTCTGCCAAGGATCTGGATTGGTAAAGGGGGGTGCACTCTCCTTTCAGTGGGCATAAAGTCCAAACCCTCTCCTGGGGGTGTTGAGGGCTCTGTTTCCCAAATCCACTTTTCTCCATGGTCCTGGGTTAGAGTCCAACAATAAAGGCACTGAGGATGGAAGGAAAGCAGTCCTGTGGTGATGGGCAGGTGCTAGTTGCACTTACCCACACTCCACTGCACCCGGCTCACCTTCCCAGGTGTGTTCACAATCCAGGCAGGAGGTTGCCACTCCAAAAGCCAAAGCTCCACACAGGCTACTGCTCCCTGGATCAACAGCTCCAGAGACCTGTCCTGCAGGGTCCCCTTGGTTCTACTCAGGGCCTGGCTCACTTGCAGTGTTGGATTCCCCTCAGGATTCCCTAGGGAATGGGACTACTTACTACTCTCTGACCCTTCAATGCTCCTCTCCAGATTTCATTCCCAGGGCCTCCCACCTGTGTGTGCAGTGTGGCTCCTTATTTCCACCCCTGCAGTGGCCCTCCTTCCCTGGCTGATCCCAGGAAGGCACCCTGCCCATGAAGCCCCACACGGCCAGAGCTCAGGCCTTTGTGCTGCCTTCCCCTGAGCATGTTCCCAAGCTTGCTCTATTTCACTCTGTGCAGAACATGCCAGGCTCTTTATCAAACATTCCCTGGGCTTCTTCCCTTGAGATCAAGAAGAGGGGAGGTTGAAGGCAAGAGAAGGCGAGAGGATAGCTCCTCTCCACCTTCCAGATCTCAGCCTGTTGCCTCTCCTGCTGGAGGAGATTGCTGCTGTCTCCTCTCCTTCCACTTTCTTTCCTATCACTGAAGCTCGCCTGTGCATGATTCCACTTGTGTGTCCATTTCCACGTGTCAGGATGTGAAACCACTTGACGTGTGTGAGTCACCCTGGTGCTAGTGGCCAGCACAGTGCCTGACCGACACTCTGTTAATGTCCAGCCATGGTGTCGTCCCAGTGTTGATATGATGCTGATGCCAGGGCTAGGTGGGTGGGAAGCTGGCTAGAACTGGGTCAGAATGCTCTTCTCTTTCCTGACTTCAGTTTCCATGGGCTTTGTTCTTAAAACAGACAAAAACCTTTACTGAGAAAGGTTGAGAATTTAGGAGAAAGGGACTGAATTGCTTTGGACAACAGAGGAAAAATAAACTGAAAGACCAGAAAATACCTGGCAGAGATGAGAGAGGACCCTCGGAACCCGGGTGTAACTGGAGGAAACAGGAGAGGAAAAAAATCTCCCAGAGATCTTGTAGAGAAGAGAATTGAAAAACAGAAATGTCTAAGAGGGGCTACATGTTTATTCTTAACTCTGCTGAGGGTGGTGCTATGTAAATTCCCCTATTGCGTAATCGTCAGTTGGTCCACATTACTCACTGAGGCTTTGGTCCAAGTGGATTCTTCAGGGGGAATGGAGCAGCTGTTGGAGTCTGCAGCCAGGTGGGTAACGAGATCAACTAGCGGCAGCGCACGTGGACAGTGACTTGAAGGATGGGCTTCTGACTGACATACGGTTTACACTCCTTAATGCTGGGGACCAGGGAGGGATTAGAAGACATCTCACACTGAGACACACCGAGACTTCTACTCTAACTTATACCAAAGAAAGAAAAGCAATGAAAGCTACCCCACTTTTTCCCAGTCTAAGCGTCCTGGTTACTTTGCACATTTGAAAGAGAGGGCGTCTGGGAGGTGAGAGTCATCCATCCCAATACAGCGGTGGAAACCAAGACTCTTTTTCTTTACCACGGCTGTGAGAGCCTGTGACTTCTTGATGCTCTTCCTCAGACTAATGTTATGGGGAGAGTGCACAGGCAAGTCTTGGAAATAGTGTATACACCGAGAAGCCAGCTGCCACGTGACAAGGCTGAGTATAGATCCTGGTCGAGGAGAAACTGCTACGGCTCAGATGTGGCTTGTCCTCCAAGGGCCCGTGGGCAAGAGGCTTGGTTCCCAATATAATGATGCTGAGACATGGCGGAAGCTTCAGAGATGGGCCTAGTGGGAGGTGAGGTCGTTGGGGGCACCACCCTTGGAAGGAATTAATAATGCCCATCTCATGAGAGTAGGTAAGGGCTTGCAGGCTGGATTGGTCACCTTGAGAGCAAGTTGTTATGAAGACTGTTTGACTTTTGTAGTTCTTGCTACTCACCTCTCTCACAAGTGCTCTAATTATATGATAGTATCTCCATGTTGTGACACTATGTGAGGGACCCTTGCCAGGTGTGGCTGTCTGATCTTTCTTGAGCTTTCAGCCTCCAAAACTGTGAGTTAAATAAACCTCTTTTCTTTATAAATTACCCAATCTCAGGTATTTTATTACCTGACTTCTCCAGAAGTCAAAGACCATCTAGAGTGAAAAGCCTGGTGGAGATGAAGTGAGACTTTTAGCTAATAACTAGCACTGAGGCTCCGGGTATGCAAGAGAGGCTGTATTTATTAGATCTTCTAGCCCCAGACAAGCCACTAAGCTGGCACCCTGTGGAAGAAAGATAAATTATTCCTGTTAAATCCAGTCTGAATTCCTAAACCACAGAAATATGGGTAAAACCACGGCTGGAGTTTTAAGCAACTAACACAAAAAATTACATAATAATGCAACTTATGTCATAAAGCCATACAAACTTTCTCCGAGGCATCTTTTTTCTTCAAGATGTTCTTCTCACCAACTTGTTTTGCTATCATTTGCTTCTTGCCCTTTGAGAGGAGGGCTCTGAGTCCAAGTGTTCTGTTTATGTGGTGCTGGTTGATCAAGAGTTCATAGGTTCCTCCTAATAATGAGCTTAAGGAAATGGAAATAACAAAGGACCAGCTCCAGAGTGGTGACCTAGATTACAGAAGCAGCTGCTGGTTGAGGTCTCTCTCCTCTTCCTCTAGAGGATAATTAGTCCTCTTTATTGTTGTGAGGTGCCCTTCACACAAGGATGCCAGGCTGGAATATTCCTCAACACCACAGAGAAGGCAGTCTCTGAGGAAGCCAATTAAAAACATGTTTGGTTATAAAAGCAGCTGGGATTTGGTCATTAAGATGCCTGTCGGCATGTAGGACTTTGTCTTAGTAATGGATTTTCCATCACAAGGACTGTCCATAGCATCAAAAACATTATTCTACAGGTGAACTTCAGGTGCAAATACCTTGGGATGGATGGCTTGCGGTAAGGACATTCTAGGCACAATTCTAAACTGTTATTTCCATGGTTAGATAAAAGCAGCTAGCACTGATACAGTGGGAGGAAAATTCAGTGACTCAGTTCTTTTGTATGAGGGAGGCTCCTTTCATGAAATTGAAAAGTTTGCCTGCACCAGAAGGGATGTGAGACATTACTGAGTCAAGGATACCCAGGACATGTCTGGTGTGGTTTCTTGGAGCACAATATTGGTAAAGGTTCTGAGGCCCTTCCTGGGCCTGGTGGTTAAGAGCAAACTGATCAAGTGACCATGCCTGTCTTTGTAACAAGAGCATCAGAATAGGGACCCAACCAGAAACTTCAGGAGTTGGTACAGACCATAGTACATATAGTCTGTACCATAGTTGGTACATCCCCATGCTGATGCTCTTACGTGGGGTAAGCTGTCAGGAGTCTTAGGACTCGGGAAGCAATTTTGAACTTAAACCCTTAAAACATGGAATGAAACAAAGCTGAGGAGATCCAGCTCATTGCAACTGGCAGGTGCAGATTCTCAAACAAAACCGCATGCCTGATAGGAATAGGAAAAATGGCACCCACAATTCAAGGAGGACATTTTGAGGCCAGGCTTTCTCTCCTAATCAAGTCCTCAAGTGACATTTGCAAATTCTTCCTACCTCTAATCTCAGGAAACATCTTTCTTGGTTAGAACCTCACTCAGATTTTTGAAAAGAGCAGGAAAAAACCCTCTCTATTTGGAGTTTAATATTTGGGGAAACACCTTCCTTGTAATTTCCAGGTGAGTACTATTGCGTATGTCAGACTCTCACCTCTAGACGCATCTGAGGTCACCTGCAGGACTCAGAGAGGTGCAGACTTAGAAACATTGTGGGCTCCACTGCTACCACACTTGTGCTTTGTCCCTTCCTCTACTGAAATATGGGCTCAGCCATTGGCTGTCCACACGCAGAGGGACAGACCAAGTGCACAGGTGCCAGATTTCCAGTATCAATGGCTGGGTCTTACAATTAGGTGTGTCCCCAAGAAACCCTTCAACTGTAAGTTGAAAATACCC